>DWCF01000152.1:0-62094 GCA_018230265.1 Delias oraia | reverse complement strand
GGAAAGACGATCTAACAAAGGTCGCGGGCAACCGCTGGATCCACATCGCTCAAGATCGCAGTGGGTGGGCGTCTTTGGGGGAGGCCTATGTCCAGCAGTGGATTTAGATGAGCTGATGATGATGATATATATATTAGTAGATTAGATTTTATTGCAATTAACAATACCTTCTTATAATATTTACGTACTAGTTTGTACACTTTTAGCAAAAGAATTATGTTCGCCATTACTTGTTATTTTTTATATAAACGGAACAGGTGGGTCTCCTATATGTTAAGAGAATATAGTGGTATTGTCGGCTTTTTTCACCGCTTAAGCGACATTTTTGTGGGTCTCCGATATCCGTTCTCATTCAGCGAAACATAGTAAGTCTGTGAGTCCGTGGTATCGTTTCAGACGAGCCGGCATTTCGAGTCAGCATTTGCTGCAGCGTGGCCCTCCCACGTATCCCATGCGATAGTATAAAGACACTCGTCCGGCTACTGTCAAGCCCTTCAAGAATTCCACCGAATTAATTATAAATTAATTTATAATTTATCCGCACCGGGATTCGAACCCGATATCTGTCGCTTCATGGTAAGTCTACCATGAAGCGACATATCGGGTCAGTATAGTAAGTCTATTAAACCACTTAGTTACGAGGCTCACAAAACGTGTTACATTTCACGTTGCTTTACCAGCCTGTACAAATTAAAGAAACATACTTTGTTTACTATTATTCCACAGATTTAATACACAAGTACAAAAACTCCAAAAGGAGTCTTATTAGGTATTTGTTTAGATCACAGTGGTTTATGCGGTGCCTGGCGTGGGTCCACCAGTACCAGAAGATATCGTCATAGACTTTGAGAGCTACGTTCTGGAAGTGAGCAAGGTGCAGGCGGACGTCGTCATGCCGCGAAACATTCGTCACTTTATGTGCCCACCGTTGGAGAAGTGAGTGATACAGAAAATATACTATCTTCTAAACCGTTGCATCGCTTTGCCCGTGGGAGAGCCATGCGGAAGCATATGCCGACGCACTAACTGGGCCAGCTCGTACGAAGCGATACCACGGGCTTACAGAATACTCAGAGTGAAACGGTGCTTGTACTGTGTTTTACAGAGTGAGTGAGGATATCGGAGGCCCTTAAAAATGCCACTTAAACGTTGTAAAAAGCCCGCAACACAAGCAATGTGCGGACTGTGGCGCGGTTGTTCATGGCCGGCGGTGTACTCTTACCATATAGAAGACCCACCTGCTCTGTTGTCCGCTATACTATAAAAAACTGCAAGATCATATGTTCCCTCAATTCAATAATATCATAATATAACATATTTTATAAATACTCACTTCCCTGAGTGCTGTTCAGCCGCCCATGAGACAAATTTCTCACGATAGATCTAGGTCCGAGTTTTGCAAGACGCCCTTGGACTCATTCTCTCTCTCCCACACAATTACACACACTCACTCTCCCATACATCACAACACGCACGCGCGCTGCTTACCTAGAGAGCCATTGACTTTTTTCCAAGTTTACTTCTATACTATCTTAATACCACAAGGGAAGCTGCGAGTCATTCCTAACACAAGTATTTAACGATTACTTACTGGGTAGACTTCACCACCAAACTTTTCTAAATACTTTTGAAATAAACAACTTTTTATTTTTGTGCTAGTCGTGTAGAATTTCCGACGATCACGTCACGGTTCTAATAAAAAAACTATCAGTCCGTTTGTTTAGAGCTTTGAAGCCACAGACAGATGTGAAAATTCAAATAATAATTTTTTCACTATGTTATAAAGAAAATATTCTCTCAAATATAAAATATTTTTTTCAGATACGAAGAGTATAACTATGATGTACCGAAAAAGGAAGAAGTGGCCATGGGTGGAGTGATCACTGATTAAAACTATTTTTACCACGTCCTGAAACACCTGATTTTTATATATTTTAAGAATTTGTACACTTTTAACACACTGAACTTAATGCAAACAAAAATCTAGGCAAAACTTCTAATCAAGGCACCAAAAATAAAAAGTTTTTAATAACAAAAGAAGTTATAAATTGTATTGGGTCTTTGGAAGGGCTTGACAGTGGCCGGGCGTCTTACCCGTTGGACAGCCATGCTGATGTACTGAAGGGGTTGGTTTGTCCAGAGTGAATGTTGCCTTGCATTGTACTGTATTTCGCTGAGCGAAGCTATACGGCCCATCAACTGAAGTTCACCGCCAATGACAGCAATATAACCAAAGCGCTCATTGTGTTGTCCATGGGCGGTGACTTCTTACCACGTCTGCTGTATTATTAAAGACGGGTGCGTGGAAACGCCCGTGAGAATTCATGATTTTTAGGTTGAAAATCACGACATTATACAGTGGGATTCATAAGTTTGTCATACTAAAAGATGTAGCTTTTATCCTAATAAAATTATTTCTGAGTAAAAGTTCATAAAGTAAGGGAAGATAAGATAAGAAGGGAGAAGTTTCACAGAAGCAAAAGCTCTGCTATCCACAATATTTCCAATACCTATGCCCAGGCAGTTCGCCCTGTGCACTTCCCTTCGGTTTTTCACCCTGACGCAAGTTTCCCTATTTTTCTCGTTACTCCCAACGCCGAACGCGCCTAAAGAAGTTTCACTTCAAAAAAGGAAATGAGATAGGTTATATTGAAACGGCCTATAAGATATTAGTTTTTTTTATGGAACTGGTGGCAAGCTTGCCAAAATAAAAATAAGTAAGATAACAAAAACTAGCTGGAGGCTGACCTAGGATGAGCGGTCGTCCGCCCATGGACACTTTTAGCCTTTAGTTTTGTAATGATCACCTCTAAGTTATATGAAATAAAATATCACAAATCTTTTCAATTTTATTTTATTTGGAATAATCGTAACCTCTCTATGATGCCGTCCTATCACCACACAACGTTTTGCTATCATTCCATCTCTGTGACGCATTTATTAAAAGTACAATTTAAGCCTACGAGGATTCGTTAAAAATATGAAGGTTTTTGAAGCTAATATATTTTAAACGGTTTGGATTGGAAGACTACAGTTTAGGCGTGGCAGTTTGCCGCCTACAATGGAAATTACATCTTAAATATTATGTTAAAAACTATATTAATATGAAAATTGGTTTGTATTTTTGTTTTTAATAAATGCGAAACAGGGACAATCCAAAATTGAGCGAATTATCGACCAGCACGATTTCACCACCAAGATACGGATTTACATAAACCGATGCTAAGCGAAAGTATTTTTAAAGCACTCATACGGTTTGATCGATGTCACTTTTTACCCATTTTCGTTTAATTCATACGTTATTTTTCAAAAAAAAATTGTGATTGCTAATTGTTGTAGTATGTGTGACGATGAGCTTCAAATTTTATAAAATAATACTCTTTTACATAATTTCAAATATAGTTTATCATTAAAAACCATGGCCAATAGAAGTAATGTATTTTGTAAGACTGCTTACTGACTTTAATGAAGTCGCTTTTCTCCGAGTAAATCTTTCCGTTTGGTTTATAAAAATTATCAACGTCACATTTAATCATATTGCACTGAATGATAATATTATAATTGTGCACATTACCTGTTTACACTTAAAACTGTAAATTGCACATACAAAACCTAAAAAATAGAGAATATAACACAAAACACGACATGGTTATCGCGGCAAAACCCAATTTTGAAAGCTGCACAAAGCACAGACTATTAAAGTTATTGGGTCTTTCATAGAATAACAGGAGTATATCCTGTTTGGACGTAACTTTTGGCAAAGTGACATCGATCAAAGCACTATCTCGTTACACTCTACAGCCAAAAAAATCAACGTAATTTTTGCATATTTATATATTTGGATTTAACTATAACTAAATTCTATATACACAATTATATACCGCCGAATCAAAATATTCAAATAAATACAAATCCAACGTAAAATGTTTACAATCAACTATTAAGGAAGTTCAAAATTTACATATATATACTTACAGGTTAAGAAAACAAATCATCGCTCAAACTCACGCCCGTTTAGGAATCAAAATGTCACCCTAGCACGTTGCCTACGCAAAAATGATTTAATCTAAGCCAAGTATTCATTATCGAACATTTTCACGCACAATACGGGACGCAAATTTTGTTTCAGGCAAGAAGCGAAAATATCATTGCTAAGACACAAACACGGCCATTTTCTAAGACATTTAATCTTTCGCCAATCAGAATTTAACACCGGAACGTTAAATTTGTAGAAAAATAATCGTTAAATTGTTTAAAACATAGTTTATGCCTCAACAATTTCCACACGCCAATACTAACCGGACTTTTAAATGTATCAAAGACGGCAAGTTTTAGAATATGGCCATTTTATGTGTACAATTAAATTATTCAGAATCGAGTTAAGGCGAAATCCTAACAAGAGAATATAGTGGGATTTTCAATACACGTTGTTGAGACTGTAAAATCGATTCGTTTCCGCGTCATAACCTCAAAATGTCACCTAATGAATACAAAGCAACTATCTACAAGAAATAAGTCAGCGAAATATCGTGTCGCAATCGAGTTTCGAAAACGACGCCAAACTTTCCAATGAGTTAACTTAAAATTACTTAACACCGTTTGAGACGCTGGCCACACTGAAAGTGCACGGGCGATTGCTGCCTCTTTCATCCGTAACGTTTCCAATAGCACACGAGCGAGACAACCGCTGAATTGCAGGTTACTGCGTGAAGTCTCCCAGTGTGGCCAGCATCCGCGAAATTATCTTCCCAAGTCGATTATTTTTAATCGATACTACTGGCAGCATCAAATTTGAGTGCAAATGGAACGTTCGATACTAATTGATCGATTCTAAACTGTGACGAATCAAAAGCTAACGATAGACTTATCATTAAGAAAACAACTTAGGCATTACTTAACAGTACAACTTACTTCATACATTGTATTGAGTGTGTATTTACTGTCGACGAATCAAATGTTTTTAGGTCATCAGAGATCTCTTAGACGAAAAAAAAAACTCATAATCCACCTCCGAAGGTAAAAATTAGACCTTAGCACAAACTTACGAAGATTGTTCTTCAGTCTTTGTTGGTTGATGAGAATGTTTGACTATGCGTGCCTCGATAAAAAAATCAACTCCCAAAAATATTACTATAAACGCCAACACGCTTTAAAAAAAACAGCGGCCTCATTGGGCATAGTAGCCGGTCCTTTGGTTAGGAAATTTGAATTGAAAATCGTACTTGTTAGGAAAACTGATTATGAGTTAAATGAACATAATTATTCAGCTTCTTAAGTTTCAATTTTAATTTTTGGATACAATTACTATTAATCAATCAATTTATTGAGTAGAGCCGTTTTGTCTATTCGTTTAAATTCCAAATTTGCTCTCGACTCATTGCAATCGAGTCTCTAGACATATGACAACGGTGAAAGTGTTTATGTTCTAATACAATATGTAGTTTGTCGTTAACGTTGCGTCATCTGTCACGTGTCAAGATCCACTTTGGCGCGACACGTACTTGTATGTCGTTTTATTAAGATTTTCAATTACAGACAAAAATAAGCTCATAAAAAATCCTTTCACCAAAACACCAACAAAAACATCTTAAAATTAATAAAATCATACATAATTTCCGACCAACCGAATAAAATACTAAGCGGTAATAGTTCACATAATAATAACAATTAGAAAAATTAAATTTTGGAAGCATAGAATAGGGCACCATACAGATATAAGGAAGAATGTGTGTATATTAAAAAAGTTACATAAAAATTCCGACATTTCGTTTTTACAATTTCAAGTATAAACTTTACACGGCATCACGCAATTACGTCGCTTCACAAGTGACGTCACCAACGAATGTTCCAGAAATCCCCGGGAACAGAGCTGCCACTCCTCAAATCTTAACTTTTACATAAATTTTGTGTCATCAATTTTGAGCTTACTGTTACCGATGCGTTCAAAAATCGTCAATCATCGTTTCTCGAGCGGCGGGGAACGGGGAACGGGGAGGGGGAGGAACTTTGACAGCTGTCAGTCCGCCAGTACCGATGCACATTTAAATTAAGACAAGCCTTCAGCCATAGAGTCTAGATCAATATCAAAAAATTTCCTAATCTCCCTACGAGTCTAGCACATAAAAAAATTCACTAACAACTTTAGATTTAAACCTAAAAAGCCATTCGAACAGCCAAGCCTAGTCGCTACACGTACCAATCCCACTCATCTCTCGACAGTGTGTACAAATAATAGGAAACATCCAAATAAAAATCACTTTCTTCGACATAACATCTTCGTTCAATCGAATTAAATTTCCTACTTGACAATTGTCAAAATGTCATAACCACGCACTTAAAATAATACGCCAATTGTAGATCAATATATGTACACACTATCAGTAAATTGCGACATGAGGACAGAGTATAATTACTGGCTAGTTTTGACGTGAAAGCTCAGAGACCCGCTGACATAGGTGACATTTCATAAAGTTTTGGCGCTGTTTTATAAATGTATATTATTACTATGGGCGAATCAAAAAAATTAATGACTGCGTTAATATTATTAACCAAACAGGTTGTTAGGCTAGTGCAACATTAAAAAATGTCCTACGCTGTCACGTCAAAACATTGCCCACAGCAAAACGACCATTCAAACAACCAAACACGACCGAGCGGAAAGTGAATTACACTCGATGTCATACAATCGAGAACAAACCATTTTCCATTCGGGATCCTGATCGACAAAAGACCCATTCTTCCACATTCCCTTCTTTCCACAAACAAAAATCTCCGTTAAAAAAATACCCAACACTGTAATGAAACCGATATCAGTAACGCCACGACTGCTTACATTTCTTTGAATTTCCTTTTTTTTAACTATTGTACATTAATTATTAATAACAGTTCCGAACTAATCCATCCGTTAATTGATTACGTATTGAGCTGATATATACACGTGTACACAAAATTTGGGACGATCGGACTATGAAAATATTTCACTGAAACAGAATCAAAATTGCATCATTATTGAAATATTCGATATATGGTCCTTTTTATGTAAAAAAACACAACGCCTTTAGAAACATACAACTTCGGCTGAAACTGTGGATCTTCCAGGAAATATGAAGCTTCATCTTTCCAAAATGTGTCGATACTATCATATGTATATTATGTATATTCCTACTGTATATATAATAGGCAGCATTCAAGTATTATGTAACGCAATTTTTGAATGAGAAGTCTCGTGAAAAGTTAGGATGGGTTAGAAAAAGGGAGTAGTAAAGTAGAGAGAGTAGAGTTAGTAGTTTCTTTTCTTTTAATGTTAATTTAAATTCCAATTTTCGTGTTATACTTCGGGGTAACGTAACGCTTAGAGAGTGGGTGGGTAGTACAACGAAATGTTACGGCGCGTTACTTGGTGGAGAGGTGGGAGCTTAAATCCTTCAAACATTGCGTTACCTAATACTTCAATGAACGTACCACGATCCAATTTTTTCCGGCATTCAAATAAAAATATTAACTTATTCTAAAGGGTAAATTCAAATACTTTAACATAATTTTATACGACTAAAACGATTATATTAACGGAAAAGTTTTTTTTAGTTTTCATTTGTGATCGTCCCATAAATAAGGCGTACGCGAGTGTAGTTTACAAAAAATATTCATTAACGTTATACCGTAACAATAATAACGAATCAAATGCTTAGCTGGAAAGAGAAAGACTCCGTGCGACTTTCATCCCTGACCACTGACGATTAAGACTCATTATTAAAATTTAAAACACAAATCTGATTTTAAACGAAACAGCACATGCTAGTGTTAGTAGAATCCTACAAGCTTGATACAAAAGCCTGAAAGCAATTTATACGCTTGCAAAAGTACCATAGCCTGCCGCGTTCAAAAAGCGGCATTTGTCCGGATCGGCGACAAGCTTTAGCAGGATCGACTGTCGCGTCTCAGTGGCTTGGCAATCGTGTAAATGTAACATTAGATGGCTTACGACGCGCGGCATTAGTGTAAGACGGATATACTTGCGTAAATTTATATGAAAACAATATTTAGATGTCGTTATCACTATGAAAATTAAATTTTAATTCCACACAATTTTCTTTAACAGTAAAATATCTTACAATATTGTCGCTTACCCAAATCAGAATTTGAAAAAAAAACACCTTTTATAGAATAACGTAGTAATTTCAATCTTATCGCATTGAATTAAGGTCAAAATTAAATCATCAAGTCCGAAATGCAAACTTTTCACTGCTCCCATACACTGACCCGTCTGTTTGCAGATAAATTTAAATTATTCAAACAATGAACGCACTCAAACCAACATCCAGCAACACACACACGTCAAACGCAACTGTCTGCTGTCATCTGTCAAGCTGTCAATGTCAAAAGTCGCACAGAGCAAGCGGCGCCTGCCCCGAGCTAATCGTGGGGGCGGCGTAAACGAATCGACTGGAACGCAGAAGCCCCTAACGGTATTATATTAAGCATCAGGCGATTGGTAGGAGGCGCGCGATTCTCGTTAACAGGTCCCAGATTCGATGCCAGAGCGATCGGAGCGCGTTGGAGCGGCTGAACAGAAACCGCCATACGAAGAAAATCGACGCCATCTTGGTTAAACTGTGCACTACGTGTAACCTAGAAATAGAAAAACTTATTTATAAAACCTTATTATTAGTTAAATTATTTTGAAATAATTTAGATAATTTAGACTTTTTTAGATTTATGAAAGTAGTTGGTAGTAGAATCGTTCCTTATTTTAAAATAAATGTTGATAAATGGATATAAATATTTTTATTTTTAACCTCTTAGTCTCAAAAAATACTTCTGGGATATAGATACCTTGAAATCAAAAGCAAACCTTAGTAAGGCGTTTAAAGTACAAATACAATATAATACAATACGCGGACTGTGGCACGGTTGTCCATGGGCGGCGGTGTTCTCTTACCATAGAAGTTGTACGCTTTACTGTATGAAAAAATATTTTTGGCCAAAAGCGCAGGTTCTTTAGTCCATTACATCACTTCGTGTCAAGTTATTTTTCCATACCTGACCTTTCCTATCAGAATACCTGCAGCATACCTAATAGCAGACGTTTATGTAGGCCACTCACCTCCACAGAACAGCTCTGGACCTCGGCAACGTGTCGGGACTCTCCTTGAAGAGAAACCTCCTGATGCCGAGGACATAGGACTCGATGTAGGCGTCCCAGTCGATGTTGCTGACGTCAAAGTCGAAGGTGGACCTGTCCTGCGGCGAGAGATGCGCGCACAGTGCCTTCACGTTGTCATCGCTGAAGGCCCACTGCCGGGTCGTGAAGTACTCCAGGCACGAGGACGCCTTCTCTAACCGCCGTTGTACGCGCATCATCCTGGAACATAGGGCTTTTTCTTAAGGTTTTTTTTTAGAAATTACAAAAGCTGTTGGCATAAGGCTTTCACAGCTTCTCGCGGACTTTTGGGGCGAGCTTTAGAGCAGTTGATGCACTGAATACTTTTCATAAATTTTCCTATAGTATAAATATATTCTTTTTAATAAATATATTGATTAGAAATAATAAAGAAATAACATTTTCAGAGGAATTCATTTCCAAATTATTTTAAAATTTAAATAAAACAAACAAATGTGTGTCTATGAAAACACACACAGTAGAAGCTAAACTTCTGAATACTCCTCGATTTAAAATATGTATTGAAAAGTATTAAAATAATAAACAGACGGCCGTTCCTTAAAAGCTGTCAACGCACCCCCGGCTCTGCAAGGTTAGCCCTCCATCGGTGGAGGACCGCATAACCTAGGTGAAACTCTAGCTTGTTTTCCACCATTTTTATAAAATCCTTCAAATTAATTGTCTTTTTAATAAAAAACAAGAAAATTATTAGGATTGTTAACACCAATTTAAATTTCATCATTTTGAATACACTTCAAGGAGTATTTTTAATAAGACGAATATAATTAATGAAATAAAGAAACAAAGTATTAACATACTTAAATGTATGAGACATATTATTTTTCATCTTTATAATGATACTATCTAATAATAATATATCTAATAATACTAATATGTCATAACAATTATTAATTCATATTTTAATGGCACTTTTGGGACGAAAATGTATTTATTTATTTATTTTTAAATGACTAAGCAGCTGTTGGCATATGGCCTATACAGCTTCTCGCGGCGTTTTGGGCACGCCGTAGGCTCTCCGAGAAATTGTTTACCTATGCCGCGACTAGCGCAAGTGCGTCTCCTGCGAGAAGAAAATTTATAAATAGAGCCTCATTCATTTCACTCCATAGATATTGTTACAGGAAGGTAACAATAATAGCAACTCTTTAAAATTGTGGTGTGAAAGCAATCAAATTAGTTCAAAATTAAAATAACGATAATGATTCTAAGACTTAAAAAAATGCCCTCAGTGTGGTTACTTACGAAGGCTTATTCCCCGAGATGATGCTGAAGAAGTCCATCAGCGCTGATGGCGCTTGATGCTGAAGTAGCATCAGCAGCCAATGTTTGAGGCGATTGTTCGTTATGTCTCCGCCAGGGTACCACACTAGGCCACCTTATATCATCATATAAAATTTATATTTTGTGCATAATTATAATTTTTAAATCAGGAAAAGTTCATAATGACATGGACTATGTCAATTTTGAGTGTTCTGTGAGCCCGTGGTATCACTTTTTATGATATAGCGGACAAAGGAGCAGGCGGGTCTCCTATATAGTAAGAGAACACCGACGTCCATCACCAAACGCGTCACAGTCGGCGCTTAGATTATTTTACCGGCTTTTTACTAATTTCAAGAGCCTCCAATATGCTCATTCACGCGAATCACAATATCTGCAAGAACTGCTTCACGCTGAATATTTTGTGATCCGTGGGGTCACTTTGAACGAGCCGGCCCATTTAATGCGTCAGCACTCTCCCACGGGTGCGACAGTGTTAGGACACTCGACCGGCCACTGTCAAGGCCTTCCAAAAACCGAATAAATTATACATTGTATTATTCGGATTGGGGATCGAACCCGATACTTCTCTTTTTGTGGCTTATGAATCGATTTAGCTATGAGGATTTCAGAACTTCAGAATAACTTGCTGAATAAATACGTCAGCATGGCTCTGCCACGGGTGCGACATTGTTAGGACATTCGCCCGGCCACTGTCAAGCCCTTCCATAAGCCGAATAAATTATAAATTTATATTTTTTTGATTCGGTTTAAGGATTCGAACCCGATACCTCTCTCGTACCCGGCGTATAAGACTACTAAACTGCTTTACAATATTTGTGTTGTTATACTTACTAAAAGGATGTTTTCTCATATATTTGAAGCTGGTCTTAACGAAACGGGCCCACGTGATTGGGTTCTGTTGTCCCGTACAACAATTGTACACCACCACGCCCTCTCCGCTGGTCAAAAATCAAACATCATACAATACACCACCTTAAAATGCTAAAATACAAAATATTCAAGGATCAAAATATTTTGGGCAATATAAGAGAGTTACCGGCGTAAGGGCCTCTAAATAGGGCCATTGGACACGATCAGTCTCCGTAATCTCTCTTAACATCAGGTAGTGTAATTTAAATTAGCGCAGTTATGGTTCTGATTATTAGTGTGTAGGAAATAATCGATGCACTTCTAAGGGGCCACGCCCACTCTGACTACCGGGCTCTACATATCGAGTAGTATGAATATATCATACATTCTGCCACTCTGTAACTTAGACGCATTTGCCGTTGCGAAAACAGAACACTATTGAAGATCTGGTTTGAGCAACGTTAAGGTTGCTTTACAACTTAATTTTGAAAAAATATCACATACAATACCACTGTTTCACATATGTACACGGATTTTCTGTTGGGAAAACGAAAATAATACAATAATAAAAGTTCCGATTTAAGCAAAGAAACTCTGCATTTCTTGAAACATTATCACAAACATAATATATATACATAAATATACATGTAAATATGCACAGAATATTCTGCGTGAAACGGTACTTGTACTGTGTTTCGCTGAGTGAGGTTATCGGAGGCCCTTAAACAATGCCGCTCAAGCGGCGTAAAGATCCAGCAACACAGCACGCGCGGAGTATGGCGCGGTTGTTCACGGGCGGCGGTGTTCTCTTGCCATATAGCAGACCCACTTGCACCGTTGCCCGCTATACAATAAAAGAAATGTACAACGGAAATGTGGAGGAAGTGTTACCGTCTCAAATGCGTCCTCCAAGCGCAAACGATCATCAGATTGATCACAGTATCGACGGGCACCAGGTCCGCCACCTTCGTGCCTGTGCCCAGCATGGATCTGAACACACCCTTCCCCACCGCCGCTATTATCCCGTTGGGACCGTTCCAGTTATCGACCCAGCCTTTCACAGGCTCTTTCACCGACGACAATACTGAAAAACAAAACAATTCCTTTTTTTACAAAAACCTGGGTTATTACCAGGAGTAATAGACAGATATCGTCATTTTAAGCTCCCAATAGTTCTGTTAGCGATATATAAAAAGCTCTGTAAGAGAGTCGTTTCTCCCTCATGGACCTCCGTAAGTGAGACTGCTTATACAGATAAGCAGTAAGTAGTAAATACCTCCATAAGTGACAGTCGAGCTTTGTTTATTTATTTTATTTATATTACTTATCTTATCTTATAAAGCACTAAATAAAAATATATATAATACCAGCAGAGGTATTTTCAAACCAATACGACTTGGGGCCCTACAAGAAAAAAGCGTACACATTCCTCAAAGGCCGGCAACCGTCCCGTAGCTCTGCAAGGACCAGAATGTCCATGGGTGGAAAACTGCTTATCCCGGTGAGCTTACTGCTCGCTTTCATAAAAACCACCGTTTCCATAAAAAAACATATATAGGTACCTACATAAAAGATAAATACATGCAGTGACAAATTTTTGTTCTGTTTTCGTTAGGCATCTTGATGCCTACCCTCATAAAGTGCTTTTTTTTTGAAACATAATTGTTGTACATATTATCGTTGCACATAATTTTATCATATTAAATATGGCTTGTGCGTACTTGTTGCAGTATACCTCTATAAGAAAAACGCTGCCCATGTGCATTAGCGAAAAACTCGGCTCAGTGAGAAACCTCTATAAACGAGGATTAGATTGTGATTCCTTCATTTCTCAATTGGATGGTTTGACTAGATATTTCCTACATTATTTCTGTT
Organism: Delias oraia; assembly: GCA_018230265.1. Taxonomy (NCBI): domain Eukaryota; kingdom Metazoa; phylum Arthropoda; class Insecta; order Lepidoptera; family Pieridae; genus Delias; species Delias oraia. Next base: position 48,905 of record DWCF01000152.1, on the reverse strand, counting down.
GCTGTAGATACAGGAAGCGTTCATTCAAATGGCTCATGGGCAAAACACTTACCTATAGAGGGTCTGACGATTGCAACAGGTAGATTCCCACACTCCTTGATTAGCATGTCTTCCGCCAGCGCTTTGGTGAAAGTATACGTATTCGGTCTGTCGCCTGCCAACGGACACAATTCAATAAGTGGCAAAAAAATATTTCTCTTACAAAGCTACCAAGAATTTCTAAATTAAACAAATAAATTTCTCAAATATGAGAAAACCTTTGAGGCTTAGACATTTTTTATGGTATAGCGGAAGAGGCGTAACCCATGTGCGGCTGCAACTATTACATAAAGCAGACCCGCTTGATGATCATTCCCAAATGATATCTGTATTCTGTATGGCCTAGAACCTAGGCCCTAGATCATTATTGAATCTAATATAAATTAAACCATTAAGTCTCATAGCTTAATGGTTTTAGAAGTGTACCATTAAGCGAGCGGTATCGGATTCGAATCTCGGTCCGGACAATTATAATTAAATTTATAATTCATTTGGTCTCTGGAAGGGCTTGACAGTGGCCGGAAAAGTGTCTTAATATTGTCTCACCCGTGGTAGACTTGTTGAACGTTAAACGCACTAATTGTGCTGGCTCGTCCGACGACATAATACTCAGCGTGAAAAAGTGCTTGTGCTGTGTTTCGCAGAGTGAGTGAAGATATAGGAGGCCATTAAGTGCCGCTTAAGCGGCGTAAAAAGCCAACAACACAACCAATGCGCGGATTGTGGCGCAGTTAGTGATGAGAGGCGGTGTTCTCTTACCATATAGGAGACGCACTTGCTCAGTTTCTACTATAGAATATAAGAAACCTATTCGATAAAACACATACAAACACTAATTCATCATAAGAATGTCTGGCATTTTTTCAGGCAGCGCAGCCATGGTCTAGAAAACGTTAAGGGTATCCATGGGCACTCCGCCAGCTTATCCTAGATTAACCTCCTGCTCAATTAAATCATTTTCATTAAAACTGATTTATGAAAAACTTAAGGACAAAATCTCTAAACGATATAGTTTTAACAGGATCTGCAAGCATTCCTACTCACCGACAAGATCCGGCGTAATCCTATCTACCAGGTCATCTGGTAGCGTCTGAACCAGCGTCACCACATGCTCGGGATGGGCTGGTGGTGCGTATACCTTCTCTTCCACCGCTTCGCGTTCACAATTGCAATACGCCGTTGAGACGTGGACAAGGGCCTGAAATACAATTCAAACATCAGTTGTGGTTGTTTATGATATAGCGGGCAACGGAGTAGGTTTCCTATGGTACAAGAATTTAAGTTAATTTAATTTAATTTTTCCTTTTAAGGAATATGTACGCTCTTTTATCCAAGTCACGTTGGTTTGGACATATCTCTGATTCTACAGAGTGGTGGTGTGCGACAAAAAAAGCCTTAAAACCCGTTCATCGAGGTGATATAATTGTTATTCTGCCTCGATGTGCGACGATGAAGTTCTGCAGGTAATCCAAAAAGCTCCTCAGAACATTTCCCGTGATAAATGCGATAGAAGCTGCTAATGAAACCAACATCTATAGGCAACATCAAAAAGATTAATGGATATTAGATCAGTAATGGTAGCTGCTAGAGGTAAGCTGAAGTACCTCAAGAGCCAGCATACGATGGCACAGCTGAACCAATTGCTGAGTACCCAACATGTTGATTGTCACCGACAGCTTCAGTTTCTCGTCAAACTTGACAGTCGCTGCCGAGTGGAATACTATTGACACCTGAAAAACAAAAACCATCGTATTAATTACTATTCTTTATTTCTTTTTCTTTACTGTTCTTTTCATCATATTAATTGGTTCTGCTTGATATTAAATGCTACAAATATTATAAATGCCAAAAGTTTCTAAGTATCGACAGATGGATTTTGTTACTCGCTCACGCAAAAACTACTCAACGGATTTTATAGAAACTTTTCAATATTATAGCTCACATATTAGAATAACATACAGAATGATTGATATATATTGTATAAATTGGACGAAATATAATAGAAAATGTCACATAAGTCGTACGCGGTAGATGTCGTCTGCCTGCTAGTAGAGTATAAAGCCTCCGATAGTTACATAGAAGTACCACAGAGTATATCAGCTATGTTATTGTAACTTATAGTTTAATTGACGATTAGTGATTGACTTTTGCCAGAGCTGTCAAAGAAACTGAGGGTTTGCATAACCACTGCTAGACACGCTGTAAAAATCTTTCGCTAAATGAGGATATCGGAGGCCCTTAGAAATGCTGTTTTGGCGGCGTAACAGGTTTCTACACAACCAATGCGACTAATGTGCGGACTAAGGCGTGGTTGTCCATGGGTTATGGTGTTCTCTTACTATATAGGAGATCCACTTGCTCCGTTGTCCGCTATACCATAAAAAATGCAATAGATAGATATTCGTAGGCACTTTAGAATATCCCTTTTTTTAACATGAGAAAAATCCATTATGCATTCTCCTCTTGCGAGAGAATATGGAGGACTTGGCACTATGGAGTGCATTTACCCGAACGGCACTAGCAGACAGAATTTCCACCTGCTTATATCAACCAATTGAAGAATCTAATTTTCTAATTGATTAAAAATATCACGTAATCAAAACGCCAACAACGCAACTGTAGCTCTGCAGTGGCTAGAGGTGTCCATGGGCGGTGGATCGTTTATTCTAAGTGAACCTCCTGCTTGATTGCCATCGTTTCCTTAAAAAAAATCAAAATACCCGGATGTCTCCTATTTGACCGTATGACGTAATAGCACGGAATCACTACAACCAGCCTGAATGTGAAATTAAAAGTGGGCCTCAGTTTAGACGAATGTCTTACTCCAACTGCTTTGAAGTCTCACCTTCTGACATAGCATCGCCTGATCCGCCGCGCTGATGCCCAGCTCCGGCTCCGTGATGTCACCGACTATTGGAACAATTTTTCCTAACTCCTGCGGCCTCTCTTTTCTTAACGTCTCGAATAACTGCGAACACAGGACATTGTTCGTAAGATGGCACTGTGTATTGAGATATGCTGGTATATGGCTGTCTTAAAAAACCGGCGGGTGTTATAACTTAGTAGATTACCTCCTCACTCAGCGAAACAGTAGAAGCACCGTTTCAAGTACAACTATCATTTCACGCTGAGTATTCTGTGAGCCCGTGGTATCACTTCGAACGAACCGACCCAAATATTCCGTCAGCATGGCTCTCCCACGGGTGCGACAATATTAAGACACTCGCCCGGCCACTGTCAAACTCTTCAAGAGACCGAATAAATTATAAATTAAATTATAATTTATAATTGTCCGGACCGGGATTCAAACCCGATACCTCTCGCTTCATGGTAGACTTATTAAACCACTTAGCTACGAGGCTCTCAAAGTGAGATATCACAGCGGCTTAATGAGCCGACACCACTACCAAAGCGTTGATCACTTAGCATCACGTCCGCCCCGTTATCCGCTATATATAAAAAGGCGAAAAAGTAAAGCCAACTTACCGGCGATTGTGTAAGCTCGCTGAGACGTGACGCGACATCTTGGCCCCGTTTCGGCCTCATCAGCAAATATATATTCTTAATTTTAGGACAACTCCGTAGTAATTTCTCCACTAGCACCTGGAATTATGCATTTTCTAATTAACATAAGTAGCTATCATATAAAAGATCGCTTATGAACGACACAAAAGCCAAAATTCTATACAATAAATATTAAATATTAACAATATTTACAATAATATAAATTCTATAAAAATAAATTAAAAAAAATGACTGTGGAATAAGTTATGTGATATAATATAACCGCATTTTTAAGTTTACAGATTCAAAAACAATTACTATATCGTCGTAGGATTTATAGCTTCCCATTAGGTAAAAGCAAAAATGCAGGAATCGCTGTAAAATCCACCTTCACCGAGACGGGCTAAGCCGAGTCTTGTGTCTCACAGCCCACAAGAGGCGCCCTTGCGTAGGTCGCGGTAAAGATAATAAACTCGGCGTTACTAAGCGCCACTGGCTAACGTAAATAATAATCGTATTTGGTGCACACAAACCTTTCCCATGAAGCCAGTGCCGCCTGTGACGAATATCGACTTTTCAGCGTAAAACTCAGCAACGGGGACGTACTCCTGGCTGGGGTAATGAAGACAGGCCATTTTGAGAACAGGTATACGGCTGGGTGATTTCAATTCACTTCATACCTCCTACCTCCCATCTGAAAAGAGAATTTGTTAGGTTACATTCTTATTTTATATCTTATTTACATGATGACAATTATTAATTTATTCACAAAATCCCCATCAGAGCAGTGAGCATTTATTGGATATATTGATGCATTATTCCATTATTTTTATATGCAATTAATACTTCAATGAATGCTCAAAAATTTCCAAATTAAAAGGTCAAAAATAACTTTTATATAATAAATTAGTCTACGAATAAATAAAGAGACGATTTTTTTAAATATTGACGCCCAGTCGTAATAAGAAATTGGAAATAATGCTCTTCAATGTTTAATGGGATTAAAACTTAGAAATTCTTAATAATTTAGTACTTAGTACCTAAGTCTGTGTTGCAATGGATTGATTTTATTAAACACCAATACAACATAAACAATAAAAATATTATATAGAAAAATAATAAATAAGTAATTAATTAATTTTATATATAATTGTCACGATTAACTGAGCACCCATGCGTAACGGACCCCATACACACACATACACAATTATATAAAAAAACGACTTCATACGTCTATTTCATTTCATGCCTGCTTTTCAGACTCTGACAGTACAGAAAATACATAGAGTTTATCAATCAAAAGGTCATAGTCAAGGTCAAAGATTATTTCAAAGCTGTACGTCTACAAGCTAAAATGGTCACAAAAATAACCAGATCTCAGTAATTCAGAAATCACCTAGTTTTTATGCTATGCTTTCGGAGCTATTCGGCGTCCCAAGCTTCTTTATCAAAGCCTTTGTTTCATAGAAACACACATCCACTTATGAACATCTTAAAATTATAGATTATACACGACCAGAACAGTCAAAAAACTCAGCCAGGTAATTTTTTTTATACTTTTAATATAAACTAAATATCCATGGGAGAGCCATGCTGAAGCATATGCGGAATAAATATAAAGTATTAAAGCACAAAATCCCAAGGTTTCTTTCTAAAAGTATACTTTGCAATATAAGTTTTATATTTCTTCAAAGATTGTTCTGTATCACTTTTGATAATTTCTTAAAGTAGGTATACAATTTCATTGAAGTGAGGTATTTATAGCGAGCAACGAATCGGGCCAGCCTGCTCCATGGTAGGAGAACACCGCCGCCCATGGACAAACGCACCACAGTCCGCGCTTGCAGTGTTCCGCCGTACGCGGTATTATGTACAGAGGTTCTAACAAATTCACTCACAAAACGACTTATTAAATTACTTCACGCTAGTATTCTGTGAGCCCGTGGTATTTCGGACTATCTCGGCCAATCAGTGCGTCATAATATGCTTCACATGGCTTCACGGATAAGACAGTTTTGAATCACTCGCCCGGCCATGGTCAAAGCCCTTCTAAAGACCGAACAAATTATAAAATTTATTTTATCCGGGGTGAGTACCCAATACGTGATCCAGTACGAAATATGTTTCGTGGTAGACTTATAAGAGCACTATAAGACGTTCAGTTATGCATCTGTCTGTATGAGTTATTGATTCCATATTGGAGGTAAGAAATACTATTTTTAATAGTTTTATTATATAATTGAGATTCCATGGAATGAGAAATTGAGTCTTTGAATTAGATTTAAATGTTTACTGACCAAATCTAAGGCTTTTGAAGGATAAATAAGAGACATTTGTCTGTTGCACGCACAAATTGCCCTCATTGTAAACACCTGCTTCTCAAATGATGTGTAGTGTAGTGTAGGGATTAGGGTAGTGTAGGGATTGGCTATTCGAATGTGGATGAAAATTCTCGCGTTCGGGTAATGCGTACCTTAACCTAGTTAGAAGTCGGACACACATAATACTCACATACTATATCATAGGTATATGGTTGTATGTTTTATATATTTCAATGAAAAATCCTTAGGAGTTGACAATGTTTCGATATAAAAGCGACATTGTATTTTCGTAATATGCACGCAACTGATAGATAATAGTTGATAAAATTGATATGAATCTGACATTTTATTATATAATCTATACACTTCAGAGTACACTTGTCAGAATTGCTTTTTTTAACGCAAGGAGTCCGAGGTTCGATGTCATTTCATTCAAGATGCATACAGTTTTTTGATATTTCTGTAACGGACTATAATTGTCCGTAAGTCGACGTCTAATCCCCTTTTTTTATAGTATAGAGACAACAGAACAGCTGGGTCTCCTATACGGTAAAAGATCACTGCCGCCCTCACAATCCACACATTGGTTGTGTTGCCAGCTTTTTATGCCGCTTAGCAGAATTTTAAAAGCCTCAATATCGTCACTTAGCAAAACATAGTAGAACTACCGTTACAAGTACAACAACAATTTCACGCTGAGTATTCTGTGAGCGATGTGGCGACCGCGCACCGGAAAACGCAGAGTGGGACGTCCCGCCACACGATGGAAAGACGATCCAACGAAGGTCGCGGGCAACCGCTGGATCCAGATCGCTCAATATCGCAGCGGGTGGGCGTCTTTGGGGGAGGCCTATGTCCAGCAGTGGACTTGGATGGGCGGATGATGATGATGAACATTAATATTATTGAAAAAACTATTTATAAATTAACATTAATGTTGGTTCTGCGTTAGATTTGTATTTGTGTCATTTTATGTGAAATTTCTTAGACATTTTAATGTGATAAAAAATACTTTTTTTACAGAGCAACAATAAGTTTCATCTTTGAGGATTGTTTGCTCACGTCTGTTCGAAACTTAAATTTACTTTAAAAGGATTTAGTTTAAGGGTGTACTTATACATCATCATCATCAGCCTATTCAAGTCCACTGATGGACATAGGCCGTCCCTTTGGACCTCCATGCTTACTTGTCAAAGGCGACCTGCATCCAGCCTCTTCCGGCGATCTTTATAAGTCCACCACGTCTGTCCACCTTATGGGTGGACGTTCTACGCTGTGCTTGCTGGTCCGTGATTAAATTAACAAGTTTATTGATTCATAATTCTAGAAGATACATATATATACCTTATATATGTACGATTTGTATTGGTACATGTATAATCACACACAGACACAGATCGCTCAAGATTGTAACAGTTGGGCGTCTATGGGGGAGGCCTATGTCTAGCAGTGGATTTGAATAGGCTGATGATGATGATGTATAAGTACATCCCTACACTAAATCCTTTTAAAGTAAATTTAAGTTTCGAACAGACGTGAGCAAACAATCCTTGCAATTCATTTCACTCCAACTATTGTGTCCGATCCAATGAATTTTAAAGCGGGTTAAACTCGAGAAGGAAACGCGTTGGCCTTATTTAAGAAAAGCAGCGATGACTTAAGCTAATATAGCATAGAGTACTTTTAAGATACCATACATTATAATATAAAGAAATATGATACTGAAAAGATACATTATAGGTATTTGGATGTCCAAAAACCGTCTCCAATTGCTACTTGCTACATTTAGTTTATTATTGTAACTAGATATTTGTTTTAAATTCAATTAATAATTATTATTAATATAAAAAAATGTTAATTAACTGACCTTTAAAAAACCTAAAAGGTCATAAATCAATTTGTTCCATTCGTATTGGTCCATAGACCGATTTTGATGAATTTATCAATCGATATTGTACCAAAGCCAATTGGGCCAATTTTTTTAATTATTAAGAATGGATTATTATATATTAGTTTCAGATTTAGTATAATCCAAAAATTAAAAGCACAATCCAAGCGCAGATTGTGGTGCGGTTGTCTATGGGCGGCGGTGACTTTGTTCCGTCAAGAAGAACCTGCTCCGTACAATAAAAAAATCAGTTAAATCATAAACTATATTCCTCAACTAAAACCTCAGTTTCTACATTGGAAATGCACAAATACACGTATGGAGTTTAGCCCGCTCGCGAGCACAATGGCTTATAACAATTTTAAAATCTATCAGTTTTTATTTTTTCTTCTTGGAAATTCGAATATTCGCTGTATCGAGTTGAATTAATTAAATTTATCAAGAGCTCCATTCGCTGCCCTTTATTGCATAATAAAACTTTTAGCGTTTAAAATTACGTACGGATTTAAAACTCTGCGAGAACAGTTCATCCGATAATTGCTTATTATTTACATATCACTACGCAATGAGTATTGTGCCCTTCACCAATGGGAGAACCATTTCTGTTTAAAGCGCTCATTGAAGCTTATAGAAGGGTAACTTATACAATATTAGACAACAAACTCTTTAAAAGATTTATTTAGACTTGTGATTCAATCAAAGATCACTCTTTTCTTTGGCTCTTTTCCGTGTCTGTATAAACAATTATAATATTTATATTTCAATTAATTAACCGGGTGAGTATATTAATACTGTCTCACACGTGTAAGAGCTATTCTGAAGCATATACGGACGCACATTATGGACCGGCTCGTCCAAAGTGATTTCAAGGGCTCCGAATACTAACATGAAACGATATTTGTAATGTTTCGCTGTGTGAGGTGTGGAGGGCCTTTAAAATATATCGCTCAAGCCGCGTTAAAAACCGACAACACAACCAATGCGCGAAGCATATAGGCCACCCACCTGCTCCGTTGTTCGCTGTATGGCATTTTTAAGGGCCTCCGATATCCTCACTCAGCGCAACACAGTAGAAGTACCGTTTCAAGTACAACTACTATTTTACGCTGAGTACTCGATGAGCCCGTGGTATCACTTCGGTCGAGCTGGCTCAATTAGTGCGATATATGCTTCAGCATGGCTCTCCCACGGCTAATGTAACATATATTTAACTTTCATAATTGCGAAAAAATGTCGGCCAGATCGCAAGCACTGAATAAAAATGTTAAAATTAATAAATTGGTCGTCATATCAACACGCCATTACACGTCTCACTTTCAGATGTAATTACAATCAATTTTCGTAATTAATTAAGAATAAATAGCTTCCAATTAATTAACTTTTCATTAAAATATCAGCAAATATAATATTTTACGAAATTTTAGTAAATTCTCGATTAAAGGAATTGGAATATATTCGGTAAATTGAAACCTTGAAAATTTCGTTACAACACGGCAAAAACGAGACGACTTGACTGACGTATCGTGCAATCTCTGGCTAAATCATTTTTGTATGGTAAAGCGGACAACATAGAACCTGGGTGTCCTATATGGTAAGAAGACACCGCCGCCCGTGGACAACCACGCCATAGTCCGCGCATAAGTTGTGTTGCGGCTTTTTACGTCACTTTAGCGGCATTTTTAAGGACCTCCGATATCTTCACTCACTCGGAAACACAGTACAAGCACCGTTTCAAGTACAACTACCATTTCACGCTGAGTATTCTGCGGGCCTGTGGTATCACTTCGAACAAGTCTGGGTGGCGGTTATGTCTTACCATAATTACAGTTACAATTACTTTATAAAATGGCTTATTATAACACTGCTTTTTTTTAGAAATAACAAAAGCTGTTAGCATAAGGCCTCTACAGCTTCTCGCGGACTTTTGTGGCGAACCGTAGGCTCGCCGAGAATTTGGTTTGTGCCACGACTAGCACAAAGGCGTCTCCTGCAAGACACGAACCTCGACTTGGGCCGGCGCGGGATCGTTGGACTGAATATTTCCTTATTGAAAAGGGAGTATGGCTATAGCTTGGCACGTAAGCCATTATTAATAATCAATTTAATCGGTAATTATGTATTACTGCTTTGTTTAGTAAATTCTATATAATATTCAAACATGACAGTGTAAGCTCACGTCTACAAGTCCACATACAATAATGATATCATGTAAGTTAATATACTAAAAGCTGCGTCATTGGAAACGGCGTAAACTTAATTATAAGTAATCTTCTTTGACATTAACAGTTGTTGTAGTTAGATACGACGATTATCTAGTGATTGTGAAATCCTACGATAGATAAATGATTTTTGATTTTGATTTGAGTTTTAATTAACACGTGCCTGGTCCATTTCTTGCTATACAATAAAAAAATAACATTTAGGTATATATATAATATATTGGCAAGTTTAAAGAAAAAAAGAGGTAAAATATTCAGATTAAATTTCTTCATAATTTACCTATACCAATCTATTATAACTGTCTCCGTGAGTTAGTTGGTTAACTCATCTGCATTCGCTGTATATCCCGGGTTATTAAAATAGCTACAAAAACTTCCAACTCAAGATACTCACCTATAAATAAAATAGAAGCAGTGCAATGTTTTACTAGATTTAATATTCCCATATAACCATTTAAAACTCTGCGATGTAAAAGGCTAAAAATTCCAAAGTCCAGACAGTGGAGAAACTTTTGAAAGTTGCCGGCCAACGTCCACAAAATAAAAATACCACCCTCCTCTCCATTTTATAGAGAAAGAGTTGCTAACTGAAAAAAGAAGACACTGATGCTCTTTTTAGTCCTGCACTTGCCAATGAGTTTGGGAAAGTAAAAAGTTGTAATTGGTCCTTTTACGGGGTAGCTTCGACACTTGCGCTTAGCTTTTTTTGATAGGACAATATCGTTGCTTTTTATTACAACTGCATTTAGATGAACTAACTCCTAGGGCGACCGGGTTGAGAACCTTTTGTATTCAGCAACGAATTGGTACAACTGTCTTTTTATCGATATATATATATAGAACTGTATATTACGCTTTCACGTCTACACGACAAAACAGATTGTGATGAAATTTGGATTTAGTTTAATGCTTGGTAAGGAATGTAGACGCTAGAAGGCTTAAATGTGGTGTAATGGGTCCAATCAAAAATCGTGTGGTATAAGCGAGAAACTTATAAAATCCGTGTAATCCATAGTTTTACGATTAATATAGCCCTAAATTGAGTATGTCTATCTCTGTAGTAATTATAATAAAACAACTTTTAATTAGGGTACCACCCACATTCGACAAGAGATATAAGTTAATTAAATTAATCCCGTATAAAGAGGGGTAAAATTGTAAATTAACATGTGTGACCATAACTAACAATCCCTTACATAATTAAATCAGACGATGACACAACAGTTATGCCCGTGACTGTGCACGTTTCTCGGGACAAGCCCATATGTCAGAAAGTTTGAGGCTCTAGATTGAAACGATGTAAGCCCTATATAAACAACAAAAACATTATTTACCCTAGCTGGGAGGGTGAGCTTGGTAAGGGTGATTCAGAATATCAGCTTGAAGCAGTACTTGTACTGTGCTTCGCTGTGTGAGTGAGGATTACAGAGTGCTACTACGTTATGCCGCTTTTGTGGCGTTAAAACCTGTCAACACAACCGAAGCGGATTGCGATCCGTAAAGATCAGAAGTCTACCCTGACCTAAAGTAATATTAAAATTAAAAATTATCTATACACAAAACTAAAATAATAGTAAACTTTAGGAAATAAAAAAGGCTAAAAAAGGAGCGCTTGGCTGTATGTCCCAGCAGAAGTGATAACTATATTAGTGCACTAATTTTTAATAGTGCACTAATAGAACGGCCGACTCATCCGAAGTGATACCACGGACTCACATAATATTCAGCGTGAAATCGTACTTGTACTTGAAACATTGCTTCTACTGTGTTTCGCTGAGTGAGTGTGAATATCAAAAGCCCTTAAAATGCCGCCTAAGTGGCATAAAAAGCCAGTGAATCGGTTGTCATGTAGGAGACCCACCTGCTCCGTTGTCCGCTATAACATAAAAAAGTGGTAGCCCGAAGTGGTGGAGCGCTGGCTGGCTGGAGTGGCAGCAGCCCCCACCGCCATTAGTGTATCAGCATATGCTACGACATGGCTCTTTCTTAATAAGAACGTATAAAATTGAGCGGTTGTTTGCTGGTAGGGCGTCATAAAGGGCAAAGAAGCAAGTCATCGAGTGCGTATTCACCTTTCCTTGTCATAGATAAATGGACGAAAAATTTGTATGGAGTAGACCTATTGTTGCGAGTGAGTTGCTAGTTCATGTTTATTTTTGTAAAGTAATGCACTCTTAACTTTACACGCGATAACTAGAGGGACGTAACTCCTTGTTCACTAAAACAATTTCATTCAAATGAAATATATTTAAAACAATAGAAGCTTACCTTTTACAGATCCTTTTGCTAGACATGAAAAAAAAAACAAATCTTAAATAACGAGAAATATAGAAGCTTTTTCAATGGCTTCGGACTTTCAATAGTAAAAAGTTTAACCTACCAAAAACGAAGTTATTAATTCGACGCATTTTTTCCTTTGTTCCACTTAGTTTGACTTGTGGGACTGACGTGTCAAACGACAGGGAGGGTCCTGCAGTAAATAGGTCCATATTTTCAGATTTTTAAAATGTTTTCACGACATTGAAAGAATAATTAAAGATTTCTACGTATAGTTCATAAACTGTTTTGCTCATAGCTCAATAAAATGTAAATTATTATCAGCAAATTAGGTATTTTTCAATACAGTATAAAATTCTTAATAATACTATTTAATAATTATGTTGATGTAATATATAGTTTCATAAATATTGAGTTTTAATTATAAAAATCTCAAAAAAAATTAGTTCCATTTGGCAACGAATATGTCAATTATACTCGTAAATACAATTTGATATATTTTAACATTTAATATCAATAATAAAACAATGTTTTTTTAATGAATGTCGATGTAGACTCGTGCTTTGTTGTATAGAATTTAGACTCAATGCTTCAATGGCATCAACATTCAAAAAACATAAGATTATTATAGTAGGCTTATTGATTGTGTACTATTGAGGTTGCTCTTATTAAAAAAATATTGTATATTAAATTGTTGTTATATTCGAACATTATCTATTGATATAGAGACACATATAATAAAGCTCATAAGAATTCCCTGAAATGTCTTATTTGTACCGCCGCCGTCTTTGAGTTGCCATCTTCAGTTCGTGTGAGGTATGTCAATATTATTGAAGAGAGCTCAAATCCCAAGAACCGATCGATGTTTGTATCTAAAACAAATGTACGACTCCTATCTGTGTTTTTAACCAATCAACGCCGATCGAATGTCAGTCGTTGGACAAAAGTGGTTGACACACTACGCAAGAGATAGGTACTTTATTTTTTTACATAGCGGGCAACGAGGTTTTTTATAAGGCTCAGCCTGCGTTATGCTGTAAAGAAAATTCTGGCCAACGGCGAGTAGCCATTCCTACAAAATGTGGGTTTTTTAATAGTAAGACATGATTGGGCCCTCCAGGTATAACCGCGGCACAATCCGCGTTTACGTTGCATAGCCGAAATTTTACGCCGCTTTAGCAATATAATTTCAACGGTCTCCGGTGTCCTCATTATATCATTTCAAAGACCTAATAAATTATAAACTTTATTCAGACCGAGGATTGAACCTGGTACTCCTTGACTCACTGTAGCTTTTAAAAGTTCTTCGTGATTCTAAGACATGCCGGAAGTATAGCATGATAAATAAATTAATAAAGGAAATTTGCATACCACTTTTATTACACAACGATTATTTAATTGTTGATATTTAACGACGAATTCAAATATTTAGTTATTTTTAGGATAAATTGAAAGGTATGGTAAATGCAGTATGTAAACAAATAATGGGATATCGCGCCGCGGTGATGCATCAAAGTATTGTTATTCTGAGGTTCTACCTGACTCCTGAGATGTCAGCCGAAAACGAGGCCAGCGTAAATATAACATTTATACAAACACTATTACAGCAACGAGCATAAAAAAACACGGATTCTTAATAAATTGAAAAATGCCTCAAATGTAACTACAGTCCTATATAGGCACATATAATACAGAACCTACTGTCTTTACTTTATGTATTTATTTATTTTTGAAAATAAATTCAGACAGTTTTATTTTTAAATATAACAAAAAAACCGTAAAGTAGTTAATACAAAAATAAAAAAGTAAAAGCAACCCTCGGCTGTATATCCCTCTAAGTGTTGGAGGTCCGGTTTTCAGCACCCACATACAAACATACGAGAATATTCCAGAACAAGAGCCCTAAATTAATTAATTATAACCTCACTAGTAAAGAATGTAACAATAATGTGATATATAAAATCATGTCACGTTTCGAATAAGGCTCTCATTGCCCAACGGTCTTGCAAGCTACAGTAAAGTCAAGGGTAGCAGGTTCGAATCCCAATCTGAATAGAATCTATAAATTATTCGGTCTCTGGAAGGGCCTGATAGTGGCAGGGCGAGTGTCTTACCATGAATAAAACTCACTTTTTCAATTACTCGCAACGCATTACATTAAAAAACCATATGGATTAATGTCTTCTCAACATTATAGACAATTACATGTTGCCTACAACGTATGCCCGCGAGTGTATATCTGAAGAAGAAATCATCAAACTTCACGCATCAGTAGGCCTCTCCGATTTTAACAGCTTGTTTTTTATTTGTCCAGCGGACATTCTTAATAAAATCTATATTGACTGTCAGCGTTGGTGTTACATATATTTGCTTACATCAACGTCTATTCAATTTCGGGGCGACTAAAAGCCTCCGTGAATAGAACCTTTAATGGAATCTAGGAGAGTGTAATAAATATTTATTTAGTTTTTCTTACGTTAATTATAGTTGTTATAGTATTTCACATATCTGACAGTGATGTCTAACTAGAGAAAAAATATATATTTATTTTCTCACGGATTTAGTGACATTTTTCTAAAAAATAACTAAGTACATATTTTAAAAATTTAATTAAGTCAGAAAGAAACTATTGAATCGATATAATATAAAAATGACTAAGCCACCACTTTATTAATGATTACAGGAGCATTTTCTTATATATACAGAAAGACGCCTGTGCATTTCAAACCTAAAGTCTTTTAATTACCTCGAGAACCGAACTCAATACCGTTGTGGTTTTATAGCCCTGGGAGAGCTATGGTAAAGCCTATGTTGTATGTACGCATAGATTGGGCTGATAGCATGGAAAGTTATCTGATATCTATGTATAACGATTAAAGACACAAATTCGATGAACAGTGTAAGCCCAGAAATATCAATTTTAAAATAAAAAAACCTTAAAACGTTTATTTTTCTAACATCTCCAACAATATAATTTTCCCATGCGTTAGAGTTAATCCGGGTACAAAGAGATATCAAAAGCTGGTAATACGATCCGAAAGGGGAAAATAAAATCGGCTTAGACTTATCCGATACACGATGCTAATTGTTTGCTAAATCTATGCGTTGCTCTGGCTTCGTCTGCGGCTACAGTTAAATGTCAAATAATTACGGCTTTGCGAACAAATCCTAGGTATAAAGAAATTAATAAATAAATAAATTGACTATTACTTGTGAGTTTGGCATATTTATGAAAATATTACTGTATATGTACATACATATAAGATATAAGAACATCGAGAAAAATAAAAGGGGCACATACAAGACTAGAAATAAAGACAAACTTGAAACCTTAAGTGAAGATTTCCTTTAAATATCAAAATAAAAGTTTTTAGAAGAAGATTCGAAGAATTTACATAATTCATCGTATCTGCATCAATTTCCTCTAAAATGTATAATACTCATGTAATTAACTTATAATATGTAGCAGGCCAGAAATACATACGAGAGGTAAGAGTTAATTTCTATCCAATTCTTTCCTAACGCAAGTAAATTATATAGATCCAAACTCAAATTATCAATTTTTCTTGTTGTTAAATTTTAAGCAATTTTTTAAATGTATTGACGTTTCTAAATTGCAATTTATTATCCTATTGAAAAGAGGAATTTGACTTTGACTTAAGCAATTATAGATAAGTACTATCAGGTAAAAATTTTAGTGTATTTTTAATGGTATAGCTGACAACGGAGCAAGTCTACTATATGGCAAGAGAACACCGCCGCCCGGGAACAACCGCGCCGCGTCCCGCGCTTTGATTGTGTTGCCGGGTTTACCGCTTTAGCGGTACAATTTCAAGGGCCTCCCACATCGTCACTCACTCATTGAAACACACTACAAGTACCATCATGCGGAGCATTCTCTATATCGTTTCATCACTTCGGACGAGCAGGCTTATTAATGCGTCACGTGGCTTTCTCACGATAAATTAAAAACACTATTAATACAATAAACTATATTAAATTAATAATTAATATTATATTATAATATTAATAATTATATTAAATATTAAGCATTTTGATGTAAGTATTTATCCTTTACTGAAAGCACTTTTATTGGTTTGAATAACATTTAATTTATATAATATATAATTTATAAATATAATTCATATAATTTAATTATAAGTCATTACTAAGTTTTAGAAACCGTCTGAAAGAACACAAACCGCCGAATGAAAGTAAAGCTGTAACTCGTCCTTAAACTAAAACTATTTTTAGATAAATCGAAATGATTTTTTAGCGACAAACTTATCGGTTTGACTTGAACTATTTGAACATTTCTCTTACCACTCGAAAAACTTTAATATTTTTACTGTAATGGCCGGAAAATATATTATCATTTTAAAGATTCTATAGTAGGTACTTCTAATACGGTTCTGATATGTGTGTGGATGGCAAAGTTGGGCTGTATAACATATTTTCAATAAAACAATAAAATATAAGGCTGTTGAGCTACCGAATTATTACAAACTTAACAAGTTTAGAACGATAATTTATAATGTTGTTCTGGATTCCTTAACTGTTTCTTGACTGACAGTTTTAGAACTCACTATCAACATGAAATATGGCATTATATTTTGATTTATACAAAATCACCTGTGAAGTGCAAATAAATTATTTAAATTATTTATTTATTTTAACAAGCGATGATGGGGCTAGACCATATATTGTGACCACCTTTGAATTGAAAGCATCAAGGACAAAAGTTTTTTGCACCCGTGGGAGAGCCACACTGAAGCAAACGCGGATACACTAATTACGCCGGCTCATCTGCAGTGATATCACTGGTTTACAGAATACCATCGTGAAACAGTACTTGCACTGTGTTTTGCTGAGTGAGTATATGGAGGAGTTAAAGCGGCGTAAAAAGCCGGCTACACAACTAAAGTACAGATTGTAGCGCACTTGTCCAATGGCGGCAGTGATCTCTTACTATAGCTTATTGCATGCAAACTTGTTAGAGCGAACATCAAATAAAGTTAGTGTGGAGTTAGTAATTTATTTGGTTCAAGTGTCAAGTTGTTCGACAACTGACAAACCTCAAAGACCGTTCCGTCGTGCCCCAAAGTTAAAACTAAACTAAAGGCGGAAGGCCTAATAGTTTCCCAATCAACAGTATCAAGTGCGGACAAAGACGAGTAGATAACTTGTTAAGAGAACTGTTAGGCTCACTTAGCTGACACGGACAGTAAGCGGAGGCGATGTTTCAACTTAATTTTGGGATGAACTCAACCTTAAACTTCCTAGAAATGTAACAGTGTGAGTATTTTACTTCCACATATACGTTTGTTCATTTTATCCTGTCCAAGGAAAATCTAGTATTTCTATAGTATGTGTCTAAAGTATGTGAATATTTGAAAATTTTAATAATTCCTTCAACCTAAGGACGTATATTTGTTAAGAAGATATTTCGATAATTTTGTTCGCTTCAAATCAAAATGACAACTTTACAACATATAATATTATATAATTTATATAATATGATATATAATAAGTTAATTCTTTAACTTATATTTATTGACAATTTATTCAGACAATTAATTATCACATTATCTACAGAGAGGTTGCATTTGCACCCGTCGGAGTTACCGTGGCATATTTCATTTACGAAAATCGACTATCAAAATTGATATAAAAATAAATTTTACTAGAGAAAGACATATGTCTTACTTTGTTTCCATGAATGAAAAAGGGCTTGCTGTGCCTATTATCAATTATTTTTGAAATAGCAACTTCAAGGTGTTTTAATAACAGTCCGCTCATAGTTCGCCCGAGCACCGCGGCCGTGTCTCGTCTTACTAATCGTGACCGGTGGAGTGACCGGTGGAGTGACCGGCTGTTGTAGACGTTTGTCTTTTAGTTTTGAGATTATAGAGTTTCCTCGTTGTTCAGAACTATTAGATTCATTTAATATCTTCACTCTTAGCTGAAAAATGGATCTTAAAACTCAGATATTATCAATTTCCATTTGTTGAAATGGGGTGCAATGTTCCTAATTCCACAACTTAATTACGATAAATACGTGGTATGTATTATTTTGTAATAAAAAAGATTTATCTATTAATTATATAATAATAATTATATTATATAATAAACAAAGTTTCATCTGTATCACCTCGATGTTTCTCGGTCTAACAACTCAACGTTTCATATCAATCAATCAGCTGCCTGCAGAAGAATTTGCCAAAGCAAATGACTTAGTAGTCGTCAAAAAAATAGGATATGTACATAAAAGGCCGTGAACGTACCAACATAGACTGTAGTGGTCACGAGGAGCACCACTTATATTTTTCGCGTGTATGAATAAATTAAATTATAGTAATGAATGTTTAACTAGGTCCTGCACAAACGACAGAGCAAGTCTTTATATAATCTTTATATAATGTAATCAACTGTAAAATACTTTAGTACTTACAAAGGAAACTCACTTAACCTTCTGAATTTTTAATAAACCTAACTGGTATTCTAATTCGTATACAACACTGACCAAATTTACTTTTGTCAACAAATTTAGATGTTTTAAATAAAAGTCTGTCTACAGTATTCATATATTTAATGCAAAAGTTGCAGAATTTGTTACTAGACATATTTATTTGTGTGTGTATTTTATCTTCATTTATTAATCTTGTTCTTATAAATTGCTTTGAAATTTATATAATAGAGGGTAAATACCTTTTTAAATAACAAATTTGATGGTTATGTGTAAGATCATCACTTACCAATTACATAGGTATAGCGAATAATAGAGCAGGTGGGTCTCCTATATGGTAAGAGAACACCGCCGCCCATGGACAACCGCGCCACAAGCCGCGCTTTGTTTGTCTTGCCGTCTTTTAAGCAGCTTAAGCCGTATAATTTAAAATGCTTCCTATCCTCACTCACTCAACAAAGTATAGTACAAATACCGTTTCACGTGGAGCACTCTGTCAGCCTGTGGCATAATGTGGGACGAGATGGCCCAATTAGTGAGTCAGCATACGTCAGCATGACTGACTCACGGGTTAAGTATGATAACAATATTTTTTTATAAAATCGGTGGCAAACGAGCAGGAGGCTCACCTCGGGCAAGAACCTCCCTAGCCCTTGAAGAGTCGCAGGTGCGTTGCGGGCCTTAAAGGAAAGTGTAGTCTTTAGTTTACTTAATAGTTATAGGATTTAATGTTATGAAGCAAAAATGCATTTTTTTAATAAAAGCAAACTTTTCTCCTACAAATTTTTGCATGTAATGATATTGCCAACTTAAACTCCAACTCAACATTTATAAGATTCATCTAATCGCAGCTCTCGAGCGGACGAAGACAAAAGTTATGAAATTCAGCGTGAATTGGCAATTTTGGGGGGCATTTTATAATTCTGACGATGGTACCCCACCCGTTATGGGACAATCTGTCCGTTAAATGTATTAAGTTAAATATTTGAACGAGGTCAAAAGGTCCACTTGGAGTTTATGCCTTTGAGTCGCGTTTGTACCGACTTAGTACTGGCCTATCATATAAATTGATTGAGCTATAACTTGATTTTTACATCTGATTCTTATGTAAAATCTTATTTAAAATCATAAAATAGTATTTACATTAAGGCACTTATTACTATCTGTTTTAATTTCCTAATTTCTATTATGTACCTACACGTTGTACTGTTATTAGGATTTAAATACGTTAAACTTATATAGTATACACACTCCACATTATATTAGAGAACATAATAATTAAACTCATTTGTACATTAGGCGTACCACCTACAAAAGTAAATTTATAAATTAAAAGTCAATTTAATCGATATTCGACTATTTTTATAGTGACATTATTTATTATTTATTAGTTATTTATTTTTCATTTTTATTTTTTATTTTTATTTTTTTAGAGTATTAAACTTCACATACTTTGCAGCATTAATATTGAAATGCTAAACTTAATTACAGCGTCGAGTAGTGCAAGCGAGCGCGTCATACCGACATTTTCTCGTCCCGATAGTGGATCTCTGTACAAGAGGAGGCTTCGAAGGAAACCGTTATACGCCGCATTAGACCCGCCCTAATGCACGCTCGGCTTAGCCAGGTGTGCCTTAACATATAACTGAATTCATCTCATAATTTAGAACCTACACGAAAGGTTAAGTGAAAAGTTTATATTTATCGCTATAATATGATTAACTAATACTTTGGAATTCAAAATTGCTGTTGACTTTTTGAATTCTAAGTTGATTTATTGTTACTTCAATAATATTGCAATATTAATATATCTTGCAACATTAGGTGATTTTATATATTTTACCTCTATTTCCTATATTACAGTGATTTGGTTGGCTTTTCTATGATCTCTCAACATTCAAATTAGTTTTAATGAATTTAATATTTACTTTAGTGACTACTGAAAGTATTAATATTTCAAATTTGATAATAAAATGAATGTTTTTCTGGTTGTTACTGGTGGAAGAACCATGTTGTAGCAGGCAATGCAGTAATTGGCCCGGGTCCGAAGTGATATCACGGGCTCACAGAATAACAATCTGAAATAGTACTTGACCTGTGTTTCGCTGAGAGCAAGGACGTCGGACACCCGTGATTCGTGAAACTAAACAAAAAACCGGCAACACATCGAAAGCGCGATTGTCCGTGAGATGGCGATGATCTCTCACTTTAAAATAAAAAAATGAATTAAGAAATCAAAACAACGACTAAATATTACGACAAATAGACTGCCCACAGGCTACGTTACCAAACCCATAGAAAAATATGACGCACATTTAAATACCAATAAGTTATCAAAGATCATCGGGTAACGAGTTGAAGCACAATAAAGGCATTGTTTATGTGACGCGGACGCATCATTACTGAGACTAAACAAATTAGGTCACGCTACTTTCTCATACATTACAAAAGGGGCTCATCAGTTGACAAGTTAATTGAACAGTCGAATGAAAGAATTCTCTCATTTTTTGGAGAAACTACTTAACCTTTCTTGGAGGTCGGCTTTTTTAAATAACTCAATCGACTCGTAATTTACAATCAGATAAGATATAGTTAGCAACAATGATAAAAACATTTTTATTTGAGTTTCAGCTAATAAGTAATAATACACAACTATTTTGAGAGCTTCGTAGGTGTGGTTTTTTAGATCTACCACGAAGCGAGTGGTATTTGTGTGGGGTTCGAATCCCGGTCCGGACATTATAATTTAATTGATAATTTATTCGGTCTCTGCTTGACAGTGGCCGGGCGAGTGTCTTAGTAATGCCGATCCCGTGGGAGAGCTATATTAGAGTTAATTGGACCGGCTCGTCCAAAGTGATACCACGGGCTCACACAACACTCAGCGTTAAATGGTAGCTGTAATTGAAACGATACTTCTATTGTGTTTCGGTAAGTGAGTGAGGATACCGGAGGCTCTGAAGAATGCCGCTTATGTGACGTAGAAGGGCGGCGACATAACAAATGCTCGGAGTGTGGCACGGTTGTCCATGGGCGGCGGTGTTCTCTTACCAAATAGGAGAACCACCTGCTTCGTTGTTCGCTAAACCATAAAAAAATATAATTATAAAAAACAACAATCATATATATTATTTAAGGACATTATATTCAACTTCTTGAAAATAACATGTAACTGGAATTTTATAATTTTTCAGGCAAAACCTATGACATATTAGCAGTCAGTCATGCAATACTTTGTTATCAATATTATGCAGAAAATTACAATAAGAAGCAATTAGTATTAAATTACCTACTACAGTAAAAATACTTGTCGGAAACTCGGATACTCAACTCGTGGCATAAAAAAGTTGTGGATCGTTACTTGAACAGACGATTGGGCCACTGCAGATACCCAGGGGTCGAGGAAGCCGGGAGATATTATCAAAACAGTCGCATGCACATTAAAAATCCATTTACCGTAGATCTAGGGAACTGGAAATCCGGCCCAAATAGAAGCTGTCAAGTATTTTAATGACTATTGCATGACCCAGATTAACTTATAAATCAATTGGATATAGGATACAATTATTTATAAGAGTCATTTGGTTCTAACTTAATTTACTTTAAAAAAAGAAGGAAAACACTAAGTAAGTCAAGTATATAGTTTAGATTCAAATCGTTCTTTAATCACATTATCTTCATATTGAACTTTATACCGTCACAATTGTTGAGTTCAACGTACCTGAAACAAAAAGATAAATACATTAGTAAATTTATTAAATGCAATAAAAGAATCTTATATAAAAATATTTATTTTATATCTCGCTTATTGGGATTAGAATTCTACAATCAATTTAGGAAACACACACACAAATGCAATTTTTTTTTATAAAAGTTATAATCAATTATTATAGAAGAATCTTATATATAAAGCCTAAAACGGATTTCTAGCACGCCCTTAAATTAAAAAATGTTTTTAAAAGTTTTACTTGGAGATATATTAATAAAATAAATTTAAAAATGTATATTGACGGAGGCAATACCATTTGTGGAAAAGGATTTGAAATTAAATCTCGACTGGGGCTAATGCGCTTACGGCAGCTAATCCGTTGGAAACAAATGATCGGGACCTCGCTTAGCCAATTAAATTATATTTATTAATCATACACCATGTAGGTGCATACATTAGATATGAACTTCAAATACTATAGTCCCTACTACCACTACAAACTCTTAGCGAAGGGCCGCTATCGGATCGCAGTTCTCTTAACATACACGGGATCCACCTGCACCGTTGTCCGCTATAGAATAAATAAAATGTAATAAATTAATAACGAAGCAAGTAAATATACATAAAATTACGCTGCATTTAATATGAAGGCTTTTTAATATCCGTAGGTAGCAACTGCAATCATAACAATGCCACATACTTTCACATAAATTCAATCATAGAAAGACACAAAGCTGTATGTAATATCTGAGCACTGTGGCCCGTTATGAAAAGTCTCATATAAATTCTTACCGTTTCACTCATAATGGACAATAAAATATACATTAAAACGAGCTGTTATTTGTACAAATATGAGAAATATTTTCTTGTGAATCTGCAACGTTTTTCTTCAAGACCTTCAAGACTTGTATGATACATTATTTGTTATAATATTTATGAAGATCAAATCGTCTGTTTAATAGGTATTGATCACATCATAGTTTCAAATTATTTTCAATTCACGTATTCGAAACAGAAAAAAAAGGAATGAAACTTCTACTTTTTGAAAACAATTTCTAAGCTAAATAAATAATTTTATTTTACCGTCAAAAACATTTTTTTAAATGAAAAATACAATCATATTATCAACATATAATAAATAATGATGACACAATAATTTATTTAAGAATGCTACGTGTGACGTTATCTATTTTTTTAAATCTCCTCAAAGTTATCAAGTTAATGTGATCCAAGCGTATCTACTAATGAAATATGCAAATTTCTGATTTTATTAGTATTAGTGGTTTAATCACAACCTCAATGCGACTGTCCTATAAGTCATCTTTTGTAATTTAAAATTAATTTAATAATATCAGATTAAGTCATATTGAAACTAATTTTAGTATCTTCGTCTCGTCCGAAATGATACGTCGGACTCTTCTACCAGCGTGAAACAGTACTCGTATTCGCTGAGTGAGTGAGGATATCCGAGACCTATTAAATTTTACCACAGAACGGTATTAAAAGCCGGTAATACAACTAAAGCGCAATTATCCATGGCAGGCCGTGATCTCTCATCATGTTGGAGACCTGCCTGCTCTATTGCCCGGTATACAATTTATTATTTATACAATATTTATTAACGTGTTCGATTCCCGTTCTCCACGGAACTCTTAAACTATATTAAGTCTTTAGAACGGGCTATGGACAGTGTTTCTACATTGTATTCCCCAAGGAAATGCCCATTAGCCACACTTCTTGGGTTAGCTCTTCCGGTGTGACTTATACCTGTGTGTATTATACCGTGTAAGTGGATTAAAAAGCCGACAACACAACCAATACTCGGACGGTGATCTACCCAACGGCCTCTTATTCGTTACAATACATACAATAAAAGTATTTTGGAACCTTTAAAGAGAGAGAAACATCTTTAAAGAATGTTTGAGATTAATTAGTGTACAGAATTTCATCATTTAAGCGTCACTCAAGATGCCACGTTGATTATGTATTAAATATTTTATCGCTTAAATGTCTTATCACCAAGGAAGTGTTTAACGGAGACTAATTCAAAGTAAATACAGCTCGTCTCGTATTAACCGGGATACACCAATCTGCTGTGTCAATATTGTAGCATTGTGGATTAGTTTCAGCTCAATAAGGTGCCGGAGAGGCCCCGAGGCAGGCTTTGCAGTGTTAATAGGTATTTAAGCAGGTATGGTTCTGACCTTAGGGCTTTGTTGGCGAATATATCGATTAAATAAAGGAGAACATCTTGATCTCCGATGGGGAATAATTCCATAGTAATAGCCCTCTCCATCTTAGATTTACGAATTAAAATGATACCATTATCTATAAAAATTATTCATTTGAAGGCGTTATAATATAGCGGTGATGTCACCCACAAGAAATTAATTGATACATCAGCCCGATAATATGAAGATAACTTTCCTTATAAGCATATGAAAAGCCGTGAGATATCGGTTTCGATTCTCGGTCCGAATAAAAGTTTATAATTTATTCGATCTGTGGAAGGATTTGACAGTGACCGTGCGAGTATTTTAACATTGTTTTACCGATGGGAGAGTCATGCTGACGCACTCATTGGCCCAACTAGTCCTATTGATAGAACGGACTCATAGAGCACCAGCGTAAAACAGTACGTAAACGTAACGAAAAAACAGTAAGGTGTTACAATGAGTGGAGTGACCATATAGAAGGCCCGTGAAATTATGCCGCGTTTAGCCGCCAACACAATCAATACGCGGACTGTGGCGCGGTTGTTCATGGGCGGCGTTGTTCTCTTACCATATAGGAGACCCACCTGCTTCGTTGTCCGCTTTAGAATATAAAAAAAACAGTTATAGATACAATAACATACTTATAAGTGAAATTGGAAAATCCAATTAAATAATCCGTAAACTACTTTCTACTCGAAACAAAATTATATATATATATATATACATATATATATTATTTATATGTATCTATATATATATATAATATTTCTTATATTTATTTGTGGTTGTTTTATGTACAATAAAAGTATAAACTACGTCATAACCAAAGACATGGTACATATTTGATTTTAAGTTTTATTTAACATTGACAAAAACCTTTACTAAGTATAAAGGTTTTTGTCAATAGTTAACTTCATAACGATAGAACAGTAAGATACATATAGAGACAAATCCAAAGCAATCGTCTATGAACGGCTGACAAAACGCCAACTGAACAGTGAACAAAAATAGCCAAACTCGTGGAATTGAGTCTAAGCACCGAGGTGGGTATAGCGCGCTGCAATCTCATCCGACGAATAAGTGATTCGAACAATAGCTCGTACAAATGACAGATAGGTTATTTATTCAGCTATCCCGGTAGATCCGTAGATATAGTGGCAATCACTTAGTCGTACATCCCACAGTTGGAATGACGCAGTGGTTTAGATGATGCTTGATAACATTTAAACATCAATTAAGTACATATTTAGTAGAAACGAAGGAGACAACGATTGTGAAATTTATAAACTTACTATCATACGACCGATATAACATATCTATCTATTAGCTATCTGCAAAGGTATTTCCAAGCTAATACTAATACCAATACTACTTGAGGACCTGCAAAAAAAGTGTAGATACCTACGAGTATCACATAAGAACGGCCACATACCCCCGACCCAGCAAGGGCTGGGAATGTCCATGGGTGGAGGACCGCTAATGATGATAAAAAAATGATAGGTTACAAGAAATAATAGTCTAGCTTAGAATATATTTCTAATAAAGATCACCTGATGTTATCATATACGGACGGGTTTACAAATTTTGAAGGGACCCATTTCTTTCAAGTTAATATAATTTCCTAACTGGTACAGGGAAGCAGACTATGATCCCCGCGGGAGGTTCGATACAACGTGAATAGATTGTAACAGTGAGTACACCGGGGAAATTGTCGGCTCGTAATGAGGGTAGGCGGTAAAACGAGTTGACGATCGACGTCGAGAGGTTAGCTAAACTGTTGTGGGACTTTCCACTACTTTGTTATTCTAACTCCTCATAGGTGTGCTTTTAATTACGACTAGGTTAGAATGTTAATATTAAAAAAATATTAGTATTAAAATAATTGTGATTATTAAAAAAATTGTTAATATGAAATTAATTTATTCTTTATTCTATAGAGGACAACGGCGCAGATAGGTCACCTATATGGTATTAGTTGTGTTGCCGGCATTTTACTCCGCTTAAACAGCACTTTTAAGGGTCTCCAATTTCCTCACTCAGTCTGCGGCACAACTGTATTGTATGAGACCATGGTATCACTTTGGACGAGCCGGCCCAATTAGTGCGTCAACATATGCTTCAGCATGGCTTAATTAATTATTGAGCTCTTGTAAAAATTAGTAATTCGAGTGACATTAATGCGTAACATCTTTGCACTCTTGTCACCTTTCCAGTCTTACATTTTTATTTCGAGAAATATAAATATAAAAATTTAGATGAACTAAAGCGCGATGAAAAAATATGGATCCCAAGAGCAATTCGTTACGATTTCATATTTAACGAAAGCCACAAGCCAAATTGATCGTGAGACTGTGGTTAGATTGAAGATCGAATATTACGTAGGCCGCTGAATAATATACTAGCACTCATAGAATTTGGTAAATTCAGCCGAGACTGTGTGCCTCGCCGAATTATATCGATACCCGGCGATAAGGTACAATTGAAATTTGAATAATTTACCTCTATTCAATAAGCTAAAGCTGAAATTTAGTAAATGTTATACGTATTGATCAGCTTATAGAGCGCGATCTGTTATTAGAAACACCGGATGGTTTTTCTGTAGGAAAATACCTTAATGAAGCTTTCAATATTAGTTTCTGATATTGACAGTTTAATTAAATACTAAAATATAACACAGAAATAAAGATATTTAGATAGAGTGTATTTATTGTTAATTTTTTTAATTCTATAGACAACGGAGCAGGTGGATCTCAAATATGGTAAGAGAACAACGCCGCCCATGAACATCCGCGCCAAAATCCACGCATTGGTTGTGTTTCCGACTTTTTACGCCGCTTAAGCGGCATTTTTAAAGGCCTTCGATACACTCACTCACTCTGCGAAACACAGTACAAATACCGTTTCACGCTGAGTGTTTAGTACTATAATATAATTATCCTTAATGTCGCATTAGAAAAACACCATTAATGTTAAAGCCTTTCTTTTTCTCTCCTAACTCAGTGAACATTACTCACCGGCAACCATTTATCAAAATGACAACCGTAATGAACATGGAACAAAACGCTAAATTTCATACTTTTCAATCTGATAGACAACCTTAAAGCCGGTCAATAATTTAAATTGTCCCAATATGACTTTTCGCTGAAGACGCTTAGAAAAATAAAGAAAGTAATACTTAAGAAATGAGCTCTATAGTTCATAATATTCTCAGGTATAGTACCAATTTGTAGTACAAGGCACCACGCAGACGATTGTGGTCATATTGAAATCGCTCTCACGAAATACATTACAGAATCTCTTCGGACCCTTCCACAGTTTTGCAATGCACTGCCTACATTTCTCGCTTCTTATACAAATTATAAACTTATTCGCTATAAATTATATCGGAGAATCAAATAATGAAATGTTTGTAGTGCGAAAGAAACTTGTTACTTTTGAAAAACACATCGTAGAATGGGTAAATTCCAGCATTCGAATAATATTTGAATAAAAAGCCTGTAAAATAAAAAATGAGCACTTCGGACGAGGCGACCCATTTAGTGTATCCGCATATGCTTCAGCATGGCTCTCCCATGTATGCTGGTTTTTACCATATTACTATGCATATAAATTATTATCAAATAAGAAGTCTTTCCTACACATAGGTAAGAGCCCAATAAATACGCAATGTAGACGAAGAGTGTGAACACTTCGTCTCAAAGTAGACATAGGTAGATGACGGGTTTAAGCCGCCACAAATGATCCAAAGGCACACTCCAGTGGTATATTGATTGCAGATTATGCTGTTAACTCAGCAGTATTAGCGCTCTATAAATTGGTAACGGTTTTCATCGACCACCCTCATCGAGCAATGACTCTTTGATATATCTAAATACTGAATAGAAATCCTTCGTCTCAATGTTTTCAATATACAAAAACCAATTATACTGAATATGTTATTCGATAAATTTTATATGCAATATGTACTTTCATCGAGAGTTAGTGTCTAGAAATTTCTCATTTTAGGCTTTATTGTTTAAGCCTTTACTCAACGGTAATCCCAATAATGCTAAAAGCACACTTCATACATTAGCAACATATTCGCTTATAGTCGAATATAATATTCCTTTGAGTTCGCTCAGAGAATTCCGGGCTAAGCACTAAAAGGATAAGCGTATGCAGAATAAACAAATATCAAAATGAACACGACTGGGCCTCGCGTGAACAAATTTCTAAGCCTCCGTACTATATCAACACAATATTTTGCAAACACTGTGAACCTCATTGCGAAATCATGTAAGCCCAGATTATCCATAATAACAACATCAAAAGTGCATATTTTAATAAACAAACCCTTTCAGGAAAAATCCACAGGCAATTCTAATTTGCGTGGGGCTATATAAAATTGGAAGTTAAAATTTGGAACGGCGCTCGAAGGAGCGATGACTGGGGAGAGACACGGATGAGGAAACGCAAGGAGGATGTAATGCATGTTTCATTATCACTATTGTGTCACACCGTGCGCTGGGTAAACGTCTGGGCGGCGTTTAACCGCATTGAATCGGGCCGATTTAAAATGAGAATTTGCAACGAGATATCGATTGATGGAGGGCGGTCGAGTGCCTGAATATTGTATCAGCGAGTTGGATGTTATTAATGACTTAATATTCGTATCAATCACTTGAGCTATTGAATTTTGCAAGTGTGCGGTTTCCATGTCGTTAGTTTGACTTACGAGGTAATAGACAGAAATTTATACGACCGTATCAAACTCCTTTTAAGTCAAACCCGTGGTAGTGCTCCGCTGTCCACTATAAAGAAAATTTTAAAAAAATATACCACTTCATAAACAAATATTAATGCATAGATGTAAAAGTCAAAATAATTGAGATTTTAAATCAATTATTTCAACTCGACGTATTTCTTTTTTTTATTGTATAGCAACAGAGCAGCCGGTAACAAATGCCACCGCCCACAATACATGCTTTGGTTGTGTTGAATCAATACAACTTGAGGACCTTCAACACAGAACGTAGGTACCTATAAGGCCGATAAGGCAACTGCAGCCCAGCACAGGCTGTTGTCCATGGGCGAAAAACCGCTTATCCTAAGTGAGCCTCCTGCTCCTTTGCCTCACCATTTTCATTTAAAAAATCTGTTATTTAAAGTATTACCTACATCATAAAACAAGTTTATTATAAACTCTAGTGTAGATTTTAATTAGTTTTTAACCATTAATAAAATGTCCGTTCACAAGTTGGTTTACTATAACGTAATAATCTATTACTTTGTAGGTACAATGTCTTTATTGAGTATGCATTATACGATTCGCAGTTAAACTTATACCGAATTATCCATGAACTAGTAATGCGTTATATTAGATAAGTTTTAATAGAATTCACACTCGTACGCGGGCGTCGATCCTGAGGGGCTTAGCTCTCAACTTAAGGTAAGACAATACACTATAGATACACAGACGTACCTAGTTCATACGGAAACCAGAAAATTAAAGTACTTCTCTAGATTATTATTATTTACTTGTATTTTTGTGCTATAGCGGCAACGGAACAGGTCTCCTAAGGTAAGAGAACACCGCCGCCCATGAACAATCGCGACACAGTACGTGCATGGGTTGTGTTGATTTTTACGCCGCATAAGCGGCACTCTTTTAAGGGCCTCCGACATAGAAAAATCAGTATGAAGAACAAAGTTTATAATATTTATTTCATTTCTCTTCAAAACCCTCCCGTGACATTAATGCATAACACGCACTAAATAGCCAATCTTAAATTCCATTTGCGAATAATAATGATTTTGAACGCTCAGAGGACTGCCCATGGAGAAAATGACTATCAATCCAGAAAAACCTTAGGGAGTTTTATGTCATATTAAAGCAATAAAATACAAACTACGAATTTAATTGTAGGTACACTAAAAACTCGTGGCTCTCTCTAAAACCAACAATAGTTCTAGAAACGGCCGGAATACTTTTAGGCGTACATTTTTGAGTGGCCGACATGACAATACAAACTTTTGTCGTTCGAGAGGCAGTCGAGTTTATAGTGAAACTTGTACGCGTCCCTGGCACAGTTGATTAGCTAATTCAATTAGTCGCGATTCTGCAGATAATTAGATCTAACAATCCCTGAACTATTTCCGTCGACCTACATACAGAATCAAATCGAACATCATTCACAATTGTTCTAAAATATTCATGAAATTTACTATTCATAGAACCGGGTGTTTGTCCGTGGCCGCGCCGTGTGCACGGGCCGACGTTTTATGAATCAGTTTTGAAACTTTGCAAATTACTTTTTCACACGTATCGGTCATTTTGGGGTGAGTTTAAACCAACGATAATCGAGGAACGGGTAGTAATTATTACGAAGGTTATATTATCTAAAATAATATATTTTAAAATAGAATTACTTTTTAAGTAGATAGAAACAAACCGTAAATTATCGTGATGTAAGATGGAAATAAATCAAATAACATGACAAGGATAATATTTTGATAGAGACGCTAAAATAGATAAGTTTTGAGATTAATAACGGTTGTGTTGACGGCTTTTTACGCCACTTAAGTGGCGCTTTTAAGGGCCTTCGATTCGTTTCACGCTGAGTATTCTGTGAGCCCGTGGTATCATATCGAACTAGCTGACCCAATTAGTGCGTCAGCATATGATTCATCATGGCTCTCCCACCAGTGCGAAAGTATTAAGACCCTCGCCCGGCCACTGTCAAGCCCTTACAGAGACCGATTGTTTTTATACCACTGAAGACAAACAAGCAGGAGGCTCACGTAGCAAGCGTTCCGCCGCCCATGGATACCCCCAGCCCTTGCAGAGCCGCGGGTCCTTTGACTAATTTATAAATTAAATTATAATTGTTCGGATCCGAATTTGAACTCGATACCTATCGTTCAAAGTACACTTTTAAGACAATTAAGCTACGAAGCTCTCGAAAGGTTATTAGATAACAAATGAAAAACACCTAAAACTAATTTCATAACACACCCTATCAAAATCAATTAGAAATCCTTTGATCGTGTTCTAATTGAAAAATAGCTTACGAAATTGAGTTTATTTCACAGCGGATAGTTTGTTTCAAATATCTAGCGAAAAGTGTTGCTATCGCAAGCGAGATGACTCTCCATTTAGCTCAATTGGTTAACATTGTTGCTTCAACTACCAAGGTGGGAGTTTGAGAGCCTGCAACTTAGATAGCGTTGGATTTTAATCAATTAAAAAAATAACATGATTTAGCCACACAAGTTATAGGTATAACAAGTAATACTCAGCATGAAACACCTGTGATGTGTTTCCATGAGTGATCGCGGATATCGGAAGCACAATGTAAACGAGGATTGTGGCGCGATTGTCCATGGCGGGCGGCGGTGATCTCTCACCATAGGAATAACCCGCCTGCGATGTTGCGCGCTACACAAGGTCAAAAAAGTAATACTTCTCTATTACTAGACATTCAAAAACATAATTAGACACTATTGAAATAAAAATAGGTCAATAATTTTATAGTATATAATATATTCATTTTAAAAAAATACATACATAGCGGGATTTCCTGTCCAAAACAGCTTATAAACACTGACGTAAGATATTACATTATATTATACTTCCTTGTAAATGTATTTTGTAATTTAAGTAAAACAATGGCAGTACGATTTTTTTACTAATTTAGTTCAATTGTTCAAAACGCATATTAAATAACGTTTGATATTATTCCGAGAATATTATAATTGCTAACCAAATCAGAATAATCTAGTAGCAATCACAATGGAATGACTAACGTACAAAAAATTCGTCAGAACGGTGTTATTGTATTCAATATTTGTATAGAAATGAACGGACCGCCAAGGACATAAGGCGTGTATGTACCTGCGTAGATGCTTATTCATCACTTAAACAAATTGGTTTGTATTTGATTGAATTATCTCTACCCGCGAGAGAGCCATTTGAAGCTGACGCACTAATTGGGCCAACTCGTCCGAAGTGGTATCACGCGCTCACAGAATACTTAGAACAACGGAAATTGACTTAAGCGGCGTAAAAAGCCGCCAACACAACCAATGCGCGGACTGTGGTGCGGTTGTTTATGGACGGCGGTGTTCTCTCACCATATAGGAGACCCACCTGCTCTTTTGTCCATTATAGAATAAAATAAAAAATTAGGATATCCTCGTTATAAAATTAAGATGCGAGATATACCTACTCTGTTTTAGAACCATAAAAAAACTAAGAGAAATCAAAAACAAAACAGTACAATTTTATATGCAACTACCTACATCTTTATGAACTTATAAATCGACGTTTCATACTTGAATCGAACTCAGAACCTTTTGCCCACTTTAAAAATATTGAAAAAGCGATTTAGACAGTTAGTAAATATGTGAATATCTTTTTGAGACAAGGTTTTAATGTATTTAAAGAAAAACTTAATGGTTCAAGAAAGTCCAATCTTATATCGTACAGAAGACGCTAACGGCTATTTTATCGTCATAAAGATCTAAACTTAATTTAATATTAACATATAAATAACAATGCACACTAAACATTCATGGTTAATATCTGAACTCGCTCGTAAATCAAACGAAAAAAATGTCATTCGAGCCAAGTCGAATATTGAATTAAAAACAAATAATTTATTCACAATGTCTGTCGGCGTCTACAATAAATAAATTAAGAAGCGGGCGCCTTTTTTGCTGTCAAATTTTTGATCGTCAAAATTTTCATAAAGGGCTCCATCTCGATGGAGGTTTGTCGAAAAAATATACAGATTAGTTATGAGATCTGAATGATATTGTTATCCAGTGAATGGGCTAAGCAGTGTCCAGTGACTTTAAACAAAGCTAAACCATTAAATAATTTAATTAAATTCTTATTTATTAGGTCTTAATTTAATAATTATAGACAATTATTATTAAGAAATTAATTAAGATTTATTAATAAGACAGGGGAAAACTTCCTAAGTTTGATACATAATATGATAAACAATTTAAATGTTATTATTTTACACGTATTAATATGTGAAGCGAAGAAGACACATCGTTTTAAAATGAGCGAACGGAAAAAAAGTATGGTTTAGTAACAACCTGCTGACTGTTCGTCTCGTAACCGTGACATCATGTATAGCGAGTTTGATTCCTAGTTTGAATATAACTTATAATTTAATTGGCAAATTTATTCGATCTTTGGAATGCTTTTGACAGTGGCCGGGTGAATGTTTAAAAACTGTCATGTGGGATAGCCATGCTGAAACATATGAAGGCGCACTAATTGTGCGGGCTCGTCAGGCTCACTGAACACTAGCATGACATAGTGCCTGTGCTGTGTTTCGCTGAGTGATTGTGAGTGCTTGCTGAGTGACCTACCTTCTAAGTTTACCACTTACCGTTTACCTTGCAATATAAACAATCCGGCAACACAAAAATCCGCGGTATGAAAGGATGGATGTATGTTAATCTTTCACGCAAAAACTACTGAATGGATTTGAATGAATATTAGCAATAATAGCTAATACATCAGAATAACATAGGCTATGATTTATAATGTTATTGTGTAAATTGGCCAAAACATAATAAGAAATTTCACATAATTCGGCACGGTTCGTGGCGTACTGGGTAGAGCGATGACTGCCGAGTCTACTAATAAAAAATAATACTAAGATGCCGTGTTGTAAAATATGAAAAACAGCAACGCTCGGTCGGTGGTCGACTTAGTTTAGACAAAAGACCAGAGTCCTTTGTTGCCAAGTCAAGGACAGGCATTCCGGCTCCCCACAACTTGAAGGAATTAATTAGTGAAATTATTTCGGCATACAATGCCCGTCTCTAGAGATTAATATAGATATTCTGTTTATTACGGCAAAACATGTGTGTATTCACGTTGCGCCAATATTATTTTTATTTTGACATATTATATAAGACACACACAAGAGATCTCATTAAAATAAATTAATCATTGTAGTCACAGTCAATTAATACCTTACATAAATATTTTAAAGATACATATATTCATCAATATATGTATATTAAGTTAATATTTTTTAAGTTAGCCTTATCAAGAAGCCAATTTAAGACCAACCCTATAAGAGATATATTTTTTTTATTGTTATATGTACTTTGTCTTCATAAAACTAATGTTTCATAAGGACACGCTTAAACACAGATTTTTAATCTATAATAGGCACTAGATTTTATTTGCGACATTTTCCTCATGAACATGAATGGAATTTAAATTTCTCAAAAGAGTTCAGCATCCGAACGGTCAACTTTAAAATTCAGCATTCATCAAAAGAAAATCTCTCCTTATAATTTAGACTACAAATTGAATAATTTAGTATTTCTTAATCGAAAATATTTCAAGCTTTCACATTAAGTAAGTGTCCCGTTATGAAAATGAATTAGTATTGAAAAGTTTAATTTAAATTTAAATCAGATCTTGCCCCAATACTAAACATAATAAGCGTATGAAATCACGGGGATTTTAATAGATTTCTTTATGAAATAAACGCGATTGGCTGTCGGGATTATTGCTATAGCTTTACGTAATACTACATATTGAATAACTAATTTAATTTAATAGTAGTATATATTTATTGATATTATGTCTTTACATATTAAATTATGTTAAATTGGAGTTTTGTTTTCGAGCGGTTTTTGAAATACAATAGATGTATAGATTTTTAATTGTAATCCCTAACGAAAGTGATATCCGAGAACAACGTAGCCAGTACAACAAAACGTCAATTTCATATGGAAAAACCAAATTTTTAGCTAATATGTTGTACTCCGTATAAATGGAAATATGTTTTTGCGGTACATTTATGAATTAACTCGGGCGAAACCGCAGTGCGAAGATAGTGTATTAATAAATCGGAAAACAATTGCAAAGACTCACTACCTTATCTCAAATTACACAACGCAGTATAACAAATGTCAAAGTAAGTTTATTCTGATACGCTCTTTACGCCCGTGAATGAAATCCCTCAATCCAAATTACTGTGACATACAACGACATTTCAATCCATTTTCTCAGCAATTTGGAGTGAGTAATGTTATTGGTTTTTTTGTCTTTATATAAATGTAAAATCTGTCGAACTCATATCTCGATGTCTTCACTTCGCCGACTTCAAATTTAGTATGAATTTTTTGTTGTATTCTATAGCGGACATCCGAGCAAGTGGGTCTCCTATATGAGAAGATAACACCGCCGCCCATGAACAACTGCGCCATAATCCGCATTGGTTGTGTTGCCGGCCTTTTACGCCGCTTTAGCGGCACTTTTAAGGGTCTCAGATATCGTCACTCATTTACCGACACATAGTACAAGTACCGTTTCATACTGAGTACCATGTGAGCCCGTGGTATCAATTCAGACGAGACGGCCCAATTAGTGCGTCAGCATATGCTTCAGCATGGCTCTCGCACGGGTGCGACAGTATTAAGATATTCGCCCAGCCACTGTCAAGCCCTTCCAGAGACCGAATAATTTATAAATTAAATTATAATTGTCCCGACCGGGATTCGAACTCGATACTTCTCGCTTCATGGTACACTTGTAAAACCATTAAGCTACGAGGCTCTCCGATTCTCTAGAGAGAATTCAATTGAGGCTATACTGGTACACCTGGATATTATTTCTGATTGGTTTGTGAGACAATTGCATACACGTGAGCCACAGTGGTTACCGGCACTTGTGGCAACACAATATCCTGTCGCCGGCTTTATTGCCACAGTTAAGAGAGCTCAGCAGTAGGCGCATATATGTCTTAATATTACTTCTACCGGGTAAGTATAAAAATGTGTTGTAAGATTCCTAAATCTGGACTAATTACTTCTGGACTATTTGATTAATAGTATATTGCCGAGACATGGTATTTACAATTTTTATTGCTATAACGGGTAACGATGCAATCGCGTCTCGTTTATAGTATCTTACACGCAGCGAATAGGGGTTCAAGAATTTTCCAAACTTTTTTTCAGTGAGCTCATGATATAGCAGCGAATAAGCCGTACCAGTTAGTGCGCCAGTATTTATTTCAGCATAGCTCTCCCCGGCCACTGTCAAAGACCGAATAAGGTATAAATTTTATTCAGACCGGGTATCGAACCCGGCAATCCTGACTTCGCGGTAGGTTACCAGACTGTGCGGCGAATGTTTGTTTAGTAGAAAATATTAGTAAAGTCGTTAGCTGGTGAGTGTTTGGAAAACTTTTCAAAAATTACAAACAACGCATTGGCGTTCTTCATTGGAATATA
Organism: Delias oraia; assembly: GCA_018230265.1. Lineage (NCBI taxonomy): Eukaryota > Metazoa > Arthropoda > Insecta > Lepidoptera > Pieridae > Delias > Delias oraia. The sequence continues at coordinate 12,011 of DWCF01000152.1, read as the reverse complement.
AGCTTTCATTACATACAATGACAAGTACTGTTTGCCTAATAGCACTGTTGTTCAGCCGGGATCCATAGGTATGTTGTAAAATTGAAACCTCATGGGGTGTGGAATCAAAATCCGGCTACATAATTAGGGAATAGTAACGAATCAAAGGTCGGTAACACACCGAGTACCTATCATTAATTTATTTTATAATGGATAAGGAAGAGTCATCGCTTAAGCAGTAGGTAAGCTTTTGGTACTGTGTGTGGCTCTTGTATCCAGACTCATTTAGCGCAACACAATAGAAGTACTATTTCACCATTTTATTCTGCAAACCTAAAATATAACTTCTGACTGCTTTAGCATGGTTTTCTCACAGAAGGGGCAATGTTATGAAATTCGCCCAACCACTGTCAAGTCTAAATACAATTTATAAAACATAGAGTGTTATTCAGAATGGAAATTAAAATTTTAATCGGCATATTTAGTGAATATTAGCTTTAATGTAATGCAAACATTAATTTTAAAAAGTCTTGAAAAGTTCTCAGTTCTATGAAATAATCTTTTAAATAAAATAATACAACGTATGTTTATTACTAGACATCGGATTATATGCATTTGCATGTTCGCATATGCAAATGCATATTATATATGAATTACAAATCCAACCAATTTTCGATTATACCTACAACGTAACAAAACTTAATAATATAATTATAACATAATGGGAACAATCTTCTGAATTTTAGCAAATACAATTACAGCGCACGAGACGATGAACTAATAAATTAAGTATTGTGTAATAAGCTCCGACATTAATTGCATCGAGGCTTCCCCTAAGAGTAATCTTCGTCGCGTCTCAAGCGGACGTCTGTCGTCTGACGCGCCTAACTCTGTCTCGATGTGGAATCAAATCCCCCGTAATTAGGAACCGACTTTAGGAGAATTATGTGCTTAGCAATCATCGGTAACAAACGACTTTGTTTCTCTCCTATAAATATTCTTAAAGTACTTATAAGAACAGATTATAAAACAGATTCACTGTAGTATCCAAAATATGGCGACGAATTAAGTTGCATCTATTTAGGTTTTGTATTTGTTTAAACTGTCGCTACGATTCATGAAAGTTAATGATGGGTATGAAAACACAAGACATACGAACCAAAGGGAAACGATACTAAGTTTACAGTTACAATGTACCCCATCAACAGATTAAATTGTATCGCGCCGCCTATTAAGTCACCGCAACATCTCGCCGAGTGTGCAACCAGCCTTTCAGTTAGCCGCAGGTCAAGCCAGTAATTGGGCACGTAGAGGGTCATTTGCATTAACCAGAGGACGGTTTTCTGCCCGACATTGATTGCTAACTATCCCTATTTACATCACTTTCAATATTCTCTCAACTCGAGCGGCCGTGATCGATACATTATCGCTTTTAGTCAATGCCCTCGGTGGCCATTTTGATTAGTCGCTAATAGACATGCTAATTACACACAATGTAGGCTTATTTATTAGGCAATCTGATTGAAGAAAGGTGCGGCAAAACATTGCCGCGCGGTCTTGTAATCTATCGTAAGATGTAAGCGGGTTCAAACCTCACTTCGCATAGAAATTTATAATAAATTCAATTTTTGGAAGGATTTGACAGTGGGCGGGCGACTGTCTTAACACTGTCTTACCAGTCAGGGAGCCATGCTAATTAGGTCAGCTCGTCCGAAGTGATACTAGGACCGCACAGCATGTAGTAGTTTTTTTACTATCTTAGTAGGTAAAAAAGGTAGGTGAAAGCACTCATGGGTTTTTCGCATGGGCAATTTTATAATTATACCTCTCAATTGGAGTAAAAATCTGGAAACATAACCAAAGCGCGGCTTATGCCGCTGATGACCATGTGCGGCGGGGATCTCTTGCTATATCGATTGCCCGGTACACAAAAAAATAGGCTTATTGTTGTATATTTTACTAAAATACATAACTCGTATACGTAGCATTTATAGTCAACCCGTATGCTTTAACTTTTGGAAAGGGATCAGCGGATCCAGAGAACAAATAAACAAACAAGAAACTTCGGTTTTTATCATATTAAATTAGTACTAAAGACAAAATTTAATACATATAAATTAGATCAGATATTTTAATTGAATAGCTATTTAAACTAAAGAAGAAAAAAATACTGTTTTGCTGAAGAAGTAAGGATGTTTGAGGGCTGTGTAATAAGTAATAATACCGATGAAGATACGTAAAAAGCTGAGAAAACGCAAAGCGCGAATTGTGCCGCGGTAAACCTTTTCCTTATTGGCATGATGTAAAATCTAAATGATTATAACATTTTATACACACAGCTAAGTTTTTAAGTAAGATTATTTTCAGTTCTCGAACTTTTAAAATCGGTAATGTTTTGATGTAATCATAGCAAACAGAAATCTTCCTTTTTAAAAATATTTAAAACTTATTTACCCAGTGAACTTCGTACCTACCAGATGCAAATATTTTCTTTGTTTGCTAAGTGTTTTTTGTATATATTCAAACAAAATTAACTAAAGTAATGGAACCTAATACTACCCACATACCCCATGAAGCCGGGCCAAATCGGTCCAGTAATTTTCGAATTATAGCGAGATGAATGAACAGCAATAGCAACATTTTTGTACGCAGGTATAGAAAGGTTTGTCGAACGCCACAAAATGAGTGGGTAGAAAATTTTATAAGAAAATTTAAAGGTGTACAAAAAGCGTAATTCTATATAAAGAAAGGCAAGCATAATAAATGATAATTTAATACAAAATAAAAACATCCGTAGGAACGCCTACATAATAGATGAGCGGAAAACCACACCATAGAGAAACCGCAAAATAAGATTCACACACTAATAAAGGCGGCATGGCTGACACTCGAACACATGAACAAAAATTATCTTTCATATAACTAACATTCCATTTTTTTATACTGTAGATGGCAAACAAACAGGAGGCTCACCTAGGGCATGCAGTCCTCCGCCTATGAAAACCCCCAGCCCATGCAGAGTAGCGGGTGCGTTGCCGGCCTTTAAGATCCATTCACAATTTAAAAGCAAATGATTTGGAATACTATGTAATTATTTTTATCCATTCGTGAAACATTCCTATAGATCAGATGTAGGAGTTCTTTTACAGTAACAGGCAACAAAGCAGTCGGGTCTCTTTTCTGGTAAGAGATAACGGCCACCTATAGACAACAGCGTAGGAAATCAGGCTTTGGTTGATTCAGCTTTTATCTCGTTTGAGCGGTATTACTTCAAGAGCCTCCGATATTATCACTTTCTTAGCGAAATAGCACAACTATGCACTCTGGTATACTATGAGCCCGTGGTTTCATACCGAACTAACCATCCCAATTCGTGAATGAAATTAAATTAAATACTCTTATTCAACATAAATACAAAAATGCAGTTTGTCGAAAGTCAAAATCAGTCTCCGGTGGTAGACTTAGCTGGTAGTTCTTAGCTAAACCCCCGGCGAAACAAACTTAATGGGTGCGTAAGTACTTCATGCTACGTAAAAATTGAATTAAGGTTACCTTAAAAGAATGAAACTAAGGAAATCTTGTGTATTAATACTGATGGCTGAATAAAAAATAAAAGTTCTCTCTTTGCTATAAAATGATAAAAATAGAGCCAATTTGAATACCGAAATACTAAGCAAACATATATGTAACTAAAATTATTATATAATAAAATATTGTTTTCATATAAGTAGTAGATAATATTCAGCGTTCAAAGCATGCTTTACAAACACGGACATTAAGAAGGGAAATATGGACGATAGACGGACAATTTTATATCCGGTCATCTTGGAAGGTAATAAAGAGATCTAATATAAGCTTCTAATTAATTTTATCTCCGATCTCATCGCGATATCGTAAAATTTGAGCATCATGTGACAAGCCTACTTCGGTCTGCTATAACGCTACCTAACATACCTATAATCAAGTTAATCCAATATTAACGTAGAGAAAAATACATGTTTACGTGTATCAATAAGGTCTACAGTTGATAAAAAGTCACGTTTGTATTGGAGACCCGACGATAGTATTTGAGATTCATGCTATCCGTATACAGAATAAACACAATTTGTATTTATTTACGAAATAGAACACAATCGTGGACGTTGCACGGCGATTTTGTTGGGTAGAGAGATCATTTATTAAATCGTCTATTATTTATGGTTTCCTATTCATACTTAAATTAAACATTTGGTATTACAACCTGGAGGCCAACGAAATGTACAATTGTTTTAAATAGAACACCTAACTCTTATTGTATGCGGTCACGCTACCCAAGTTTTATGTTGTTATGGTGAAGCATGATGATAATGCGAGACCAACGCGGCCCGTGGAGCCGTATCTTCTGTGCTTCGGTAGTGTTGCCGGCTTTTTACACCGCTTAAATGGTATAATTTCAAAGACCTACGTTATACTCACTCACTCAGCGTACAGTACAAATACTGTTTCAAGCTAATGCCTATTCTGTGAGCACTTGGTATCACAATAGACGACCCGAACCAATATTTCGCCCGGTCGCTGTCAAGCCGATCCAAAGACTGAATTAATTATAATTTTTTTCAGACCGGACTTCGAACACAATACCTCACGCTTCGTGGTAGGTTTCTAAGACCACTTAGCTACAAGGCTCTCAAATAAAGGGCTCTCAAGGTTTCTACCTATGATGCTAAACTTCATGCTGTCAATAAATAAAATCACAAGCAAGCACAAGGTCCACTGTTTGCCTATTAGTAGGTAGAGTCCACTGATGTCCATGTGTTTTTGTCCATATCTTAAAGCTATGTTATAAAGCATTTTACTATTCTGATGGAATGAACCAATAAAAATATTGAAGTTGCATCTCTGTAGTTTATTATTAGGGCGTGCGCCTTAACAGAAATATGAACATTTCATTTAGATGGTTTGAATTTTTCACAAAATACTTAGCGTGAAACGGTAATTAATTATGTTTCGCAGAGTGAGTGAGGATATCGCAGGCCCTTAAAAACGCCGGTTAAGCGGCGTAAAAAACGGGTAAGACAACCAGTGCGCGGACTGTGGCGCGGTTGTTCATGGGCGGCGGTGTTCTCTTACCATATAAGGGTCTCCTGCTCCGTTGTCCGCTAGAATAAAAAAATCTAATGAGCACTTAAATTTTGATTTTGTTTCTATTATAAGTTAGCTATTTTTTAATTCTGTATTGTTTTCATTTAATTTTATGTCAACTGACAATAGATATGAGAATTGCTACTACTACAGTTTTACAGGTTTACTTATTCTTAATTCTGTTTATATATAGTTTGTCATTTAATATTTATTTAATTTTAATCTTGTAACTACCTAGAATAAATAAGAAAGAGCAGAGTTTCCTAATACAGGCCACTACTTGCTTAACAGAAATTTTTTAAGGTAAATTTGTAGAGAAAGGAAATCAATATTATTTTATAAAACAATATAATATTTTATTGATTTAAAGTGAGCCGCGCCCTCCCATTACAATATTCTACCCGTAGCTTACAGTCAGCTAAAGCAGTTGAAACTGCAACTAAACACACCTAGAGAAATAATCCTCTGGAAATAGCAGTGTGGAGTGAAAGACGACTCGTAATGGAAGCGTGGAAGACAATAAATGTCGGTTAACTGACCGGCCGATTGACCGATCAGCCATTTCCATTAAGCGACTTGCCATTAGACAGATAAGTACGCTTTAAGTGACTACGTGAGAGGCATCGCTGGCGGAGCGATCGCTGTGTCTGCACATTTTTGGATTTAGACTCAGTGATAATTTGGAAATAGCAGAAGTGCATTTCGCAGGCAATTTCAATTTCATTTTCGCATCTAAAGACGAAAATTAAATTCACTTCATTTATTAATATTGATTTAACAATTTTGTGATGTGTATTGTTTTTAATTTTACTTATTTATTTTTTTATTATTATCATTTTTTATTGGCCTATGTCCAGCAGTGGACGTCTTACGGCTAAAATAATGATGATTGTTTTTAAAGTCCACTAAAATTAATAAAAATGTAATCTTGTATTTCTTTAATGTTTTGTATGTGTATTGCGTTTTTATAAACCTTATTTAATTTAATTGATATTTATATATGTATGTTAAAAGTAGGTATTTTTGTACCAAGTTTCAAGCAACTAGCTTTCTAAACAATAATATTTATTAACTTAACTTGAATTACAAAATTATCGCTTTCAATTCAAAACAGCAACAGATGAAGTTAAAGACATACCTATAAGAACAAAAATTATATCATTCGACATTCATAACAGGATTTTGACAAGAGTCCTGCATTATACACCTGGGAGATCTAAGTAAAAAAATGATTAAATAATTAAGCAAGATATCCAATTTGCAGTTCTTAAACAATAACAGATGTTCTAACTAACATTTACGGACTCACTACAGCATAACTAACAGGAGCAATATAAATAACAATGTGGACGAACGTTTTAACAATTTGAGCATTGAATTCTTAAAACAATACCTTGAAATCCATAAACGCAGCATACAAAAAACAACCCTAATAACTGATCACAAAACTGATTTTCTTATACACCCTTCCGTTTCATTCGTAAGACGATTTGTTTCTAAAACAGCGACACCACAACAACACTCTGTATAATGTTCTCGGAAGGTGCCTTTTGTTAGAAAAGTGATAATTATTTAATGTTATTGTTAGGGCTAATTTACAACGCTTTTTGTATGCACCGGACACTTATTTATGACCGTTCAGTCGACTCTTCGTTGACAAAACAATTGCATTTTACGCTGCGAATTATCCTTTTATGTTAAAAAAGAGGGACAAAGATTTTTATTGTATCCTTTCTTACAACCTTGAACCTTTTATCTTAAACTTATACATAAATAAAAATTGAAGTAGGGTTATCAATGCATTTTTTATAGTACAGCGAGCAATGGAGCAGGCGGGCCGCCTCTATGGTAAGAAATCACAACAGCCCATAGGCAACCACGATTCGGTTGTGTTGTCGAGTTTTGACGCCGCTTAAGCAGTATAATTTCAAAAAATTCCAATATGCTCACTCAGCGAAACACAGTAGAAATACTGTTTCACGCTGGTACTGTGTGAGCCCTTAGTATTAATTCGGATGAGCCGTCTCAATTAGTGCGTTATCATATGCTTCAGTATTAGTCTCGGGTAAGTCATCGCCTCACGGGTAAATCTTAAACGACATATGTAAACTGGCAAGTTACGACTTCCATGCCGTATATAGCATACTAATACATGCTATAATTTATCTTAATTCTCCAATTAGGTGTGTAGTTATTAATTCATAGAGTTGTAACATAATTTTGACGGATTTATGATCAATATCTTGGGCAACGTATTAACGGCTTACTTCCCCAACGGCCATAACAGAAATAAACCCGTTATTATGCAACCCGACAGTTTACAAGTTTCGGAACCGTTGTTAACATTACTCGGTCGCGATGCGGTATATTATGTTATCATTAATGCATCCTGTCATAATTCTTACCTTACTTCCTTGGATTTGGACCACCCTTTTATTTCAATTTTATAAGTTTCTTTCAAAACATCAGTTGTTTAATAAGTTTCAATGGTTATTAAAGTCGTTATTTGAGAGATATTATTAGGTCCTTCATTTGCAGGTCGCCTCCGACAGGTATTCATGGAGGTCCAAGGGGAGGCTTATGTCCAGCTGTAGACGTCTTACGGCTGAAATAATGGTGATGATGATTAAATCCCTACTTAATATGAAATTGGTATGTTGCCGTACTGTCTACTGTGATCTCAAGTATTCTTTTTAGTTAGGAAGTTCGATGTTTTTTTCTATAGGTCACTTTGTTTACAAATTGTTAACTTTAAAACCGTGGCACCAATGCTGCAGAAACGGCTCGAAGGATATGCTTCAGCATGGCTCTCCCACGGGAGAGTATTATCTACTTGAAACAATTTGGGGAGGCGAAAAGTAGAGATGCACAATAAAAAACACAAAACGAAAATTTCATATGTAAAAACCTAATATAATTTTTATTAACAACTTCAGTCATTTTATAAGTTTCAATAGCTATCAACGTTCTGATTTGAGAGATATTTTATAGCAGACGGTATGGGAAGCACATTAAAAACTTTTAAAATTAATCTTCAATATAAGTTCTGAGATGAATAATTCAGTAAAAATTGGTTTCTTCTTTCTATTTTCGCATAATTAAATACTGTCCATAAAGATTTCACGCTTACAACAAAAAAATATTCTCATAATAATAAAAAAACATAATACATACTTATGCGGGCCACATAAACGAAATTTATTTATGTAATCTTAAATAATTTTACGAAAATATGTTGGGCACCATATAAATCATGTGTGCGAACCTATAATACACTGTTCTTAAATTTGACACGCGCCTCCGTAAGGCTTCATAACACGATAGATGTTAACTTTACGAGGTCGCGAGGGTAAAATTTATGATTCCTTGTTCCATGACCTTTGAATGTGACATTTAAAAGCCTCGGAATACAAAAAGTATATTTTTATTATTCTATAGCGGAAACGGAGCAGGTGGGTCTCCTATACGGTATGATAACATCGCCGCCCATGGACAACCGCGCCACAATCCGCTCATTGGCTGTTTTGCCGGCGTTTTACGCCACTTAAGCGTCATTTTTAAGGGCCTTCGACATCCTCAATCACTCAGTGAAACACAGTACAAGTACCGTTTCACGTTGAGTATTCCGTGAGACCGTGGTATCACTTCGGACGAGCCGGTCAAATTTGTGCATCAGCATATGCATTAGCATGGCTCTCCCACGGGTCTTAAAACATGTCAAAATCAACCTCAGCTACTTAATAATGCTGCATTTTACAGACTCGTCTCAGCAAACACATGGCCACTATAATTTAAAGTTAACAGAGACGCGACCATATTATAAAATATTAATTATTAAACAATATAAAAATAATAATTAAACAATTACATCATACTACCTAATAAGTAATTGATGTGAAATAATGTGATTATTAAGGCTTGGAGCAAATTTCATTATTCGGAATGTAAATAGGTATTAACATAATATTATATGAAAACATATTTTCATAATACAAATAAAACGTATTTATAGAATATTCATACATGTGTGTTACCTGGAAGAATTAATATATAATGTCATATAGGTATATTATTTCGGTCTGCTGTTACTTGAGACTGTAGACCGCCGCTCTTTTACAATAGATATTGTTACAGTTGTAGAAAAGAATGCCTATACAAACTTTTGTTTATTAATGTAGTGTAATTTAAGTACTTTTCACGATAGAAGAAAAACTATAACTAGATTTTCTGTGTTAAATGTGTCCATAATAGTTTTTTAAACAAAATTAATAGAGTCGAAAATGTTTTATAACATCAGCAGAAAATGAAATTTCAAAACCATCATTGTGAATCAGAATATTGGAGCCATATAAGAGATATATAATAGATTAGCATTGATATAATGATTTCATTATATACCTACTTATTCCTACATATTTTATTACAAAACATTATTGTAGTATCTATAGCAAATCGCCTTAAGCTATTATTTCAATTCATATACCAGTAAATACAGAGAATTCGGCTGAAGCTTTTATTCAGCTCGTTATTTTGACATACCTAATAAGGATATATCGAGAACATTCGATTAAGTGAATCTTGTTGTCGAGAAGCTGGATTCGTAATTTGGAACCTTTCGCTACCGTACGAAAAAACCAATATTAAATTTGTTGCTGTATGAAATTGGAATTTTTGTATAGGTACCTATGTCAAGTCTCGTGTCCTCTAGGGCAGTGTTTCCCAACCTGTGTTCTATGAGTATATATGGGAGCCCGGGCCTACAGCGAATTCGCGATCTAGTAGTTCCTTGGGTTTTCAACAGGCGAAGGTGAGCCTCCAGCTTGCCTCCTGATCCATTTAAAAAAATTACAAAACAAATTTTGTTACGTATTGGAATATTTAAAAACTCAAAACATCTTTTTAAAATATATCTTTCTCGTTCTTATCCGTTTAAACTATTTGCTGACAACATAATGACTAACACATTACTTATACAGAATGTTGCAGTAATAATAGAGAGGTCGCATTTGCATACTCTTCTATTGGACGCCAAGAAAACTTATTGAGCGTCGCTTCTACTGCAGATTAAAGTCGCTTTAACAAATGATGTTGGATAATAACTTATCTATACCTTTAAAAGCTATTTGCACTAACCCAAAAAATAGTTTTTTCGTGACATAGATGTTATCTTTACTATAATAAGGTACATAAGAATCCTGTAAGGTTCTTAAGATGAGGTCAGTGCAAATAGATGTTTGTCAGATACAGTTATCTCTATAATTAATAAAATTTATTTAGATATTCTATTAATCTTTACCTTAGATGTAATGACAGCATTGAGCAGCAAATTTCAAATTAATAAATATTAATTTCTTTACATTTAATGCGATTTGTTTTTATGCGATATGTATTCTACTACTCGTGAGAAGTCGCAGTTTTTTAGTATAGCGGACAACGGAGCAGATGGGTCTCCTATATGATATGAGAAGACCGCCGCCCATGGACAACGGCGCCACAGTTCGCGTGTTGGTTCTGATGCCAGATTTTTACGCCACTTAAGCGACATTTTTAAGGGCCTCCGATATCTTCACTCACTCAGCGAAACACAGTACAGGTACCGTTTCACGTTGAGTATTCTGCGAGCTCGTAGTATCACTTCGGACGAGCCGGACCAATTAGTGCGTCCGCATATGCTTCAGTATGGCTTTCCCGCAGGTGATTAGTTAGTGCTGTATATTACTGATGGCAGCTTTTGTTAATTTAAATCATCAGGTTTAAACCCGGCTGGTGGTTCAATTAAGCTTCATTGAGGCTGAAGCATTAGCAATACGACGTCAACACATATTAAAGCTTTTGCTCGTAATATTGAATGAACGCATCAAAGCGACCGTGGCTAGTATCTATGAATATCAACGCGGAAATTCGCTCGCATTATTTGATTACGAATAGTTGCTTATTTTGAAATCTGATTGTGTTATAGAGCGTTCAGCGTATTCCACTTTGAATGCTAGAATATGTGTATATGGATTATGAAAGTCAGTAGTTTTTAATACATTTTATATATTACTCTGGCACAGTTGTGTTGATATAAGTGTTTCGACATTAATCACAGTTTCATTACCCGTGAAACTTCATAGAAATGTCTGGTGATATTAAGTGCGTTATGCTATCATCCGTATGCAATTCGTATTAGTAATTTATGCGGACGTACGTTGGTGCACATACGCACAATCGGTCATACATTTACTTTGGTAGCCACATCTATTAGTCAAATATGTCAAGTAAAATGCACCGTAATTTGATACAAATTAGTGCATACACGCTCTAATAAATAATTTTCTAAAGCACTTAGCTACCCTGATTTTTGATAAAATCTTAATAATTTGGATAAACGACCGCGTAAAGAAGCGATCTTTTTACATATCTTATATTAACTATCTATGGTATAAGTAACTTTATAAATGACTTTCAAATGATTAACGATTCCTCTCTACTACAATATAAATAAATAAATGAACCGAATGGTTAGCTTTACGTTAATTCCCCCATTCAACCGGTATTTTGGTTAAGCTTTGACGTCTCCGATAGGTCGAAACCAAAATGAATCATAAAACTTTTTTTTGTCTTTTAAATATTTCCAAAAATACACTCCAATGTTCGGTGATACAGATCAAAGTCGCATGATAAATGTTATAGCAAATAATGGTTTAGAATGGCCGAGGGGAAGTGATATTAATTTTTTGAGGGCCTTGTTCACAATAAACCTGTTAACGTTAGTTTCAATATATTTTGAAGTTCAATATATGAATATTTCAATATATTGCGGTATTGTCAAATATGTTTTAAAAATGAATTCTCTTGTGATTTTAAGTGAAAATATGAAGTTAAATTGGGTATAATTAACGTAAAACTACAAGGATTAACATCCTTTA
>DWCF01000151.1:0-62118 GCA_018230265.1 Delias oraia | reverse complement strand
TGTTTGGATTAATATATACCGATAAATTTCATCATCGAACATTGAGACAAAAAATAATTCCCTATCTATTACTTCGATGTTTGTCGTTTCACAACTGAGCGTTTTTAAACGCATTTTATGCCACGTAATATATTTGTCATATTATCTGCCTGCAGAGCTTTTTCAAAAACCAATACGACTTGTGGAGTTTAAAAAAAACTTGCAAATTCATAAAAGGCCGGCAACACACCTGTAAAATTATTCTTTGTTTAAAAGAGTAATAAGCCCTCATTCATTCATACTTACATTATTTCACATTTTTAATATTACTAGGACGGCTACAAAGATATAGCAGGCCCATAACATAAATAAAGTCATATAATATGAACACTCACTGAGACCACATCGTGCAAGCAAGTGTTATGCCACTTTTTAGTATCCTATTGTCCGCTACAAGCTTACAGGTTTATGTTTAAATGGTTTTTTCAAATGTATATGGGGATAGGAAAAGAAAGAAAATCGTTCTAACTTTTGATTAGTTTTATTTAATTTCACCGTTTTTTTATTACACACGCATCGTACAACGCTGCCTGTCAACCCCTTGTATTAGTCATATCAGGGAATTCTTTCAAAATGGCGGCCTTCAGATCGTCGTAAAAGGTTTTTTGTCCGTAACCACGTAGTAGCTACACCGGTTATGTACAACAGCTTGCAATCAGTAATTTTTGCTGTGGCGTAAGATCGAATATTTCGGCGTTATCGTCATCCTGTTCGAATTTTGCAGCAGAAAATATTATGGGTACCGGAAAATTTACTATTAAAATTTCTACTAGTGGTGAATTTAGTGAACTTTAATCTAATCTAATTCTATTTCATCTAATTTTCGTCGTCTTCTACGTCGTAATAATAATAAAAATACTCTGTACTTTCTAAAGGTTTGGACTTTTCGTTGTATTCCAGGTTATCCATGATCGTCGTCGACACAATTTCACAACCAATCCTTGCAAATACTGTTGTACATTACACACTCTTCGTATTACGCTGCCTGTCCTCTCCCCCTCGCTATCTTTATCGCTTTTCATTCCATCACTCTCATTTAATCCTATCTATGCAATGCATCCCTACATGTATTAAATTAATAAGTCACAATTTTAAATTATGTGTAGTTTAAGTGTGAATCTTAAGTTCAATCACCCTGTGATACAATGGAAATACTCAGGTTGGGTATATTAACGGCAATTAAATGTTATAGCCTCCTTCGGAGGGTGAGTTAGCCGCTCCAGCGAGTGTCGTCAGCCGAATGCACAGACTGAGAAACCTTCGCAAAGGAACAAGAGTAAGATATGTTATATTATTATTGCCTGCATATAATTTTTCAAATACTGACTTTCAAGTACTGTAATACGTTACGAAATAAACTTTCAGCCTATTACTAAGTATTATTAACATTAATTTTTAATTAAAATGAGTTATGAGCTGGGTGGGAAATAAGATGTGAATTCTGTTTCGTTATATGTATTGAAACAATTATTATTTTATTTGTATTAGTGCTGAAATAACTAATTAAATATATTTTTAAAAAATTATCTGTAGGAGAGCCATTTTGAAGCAAACGCACTAGTTGGGCTGATCATCCGTAGTGATACCACGGAAAAACAGAATACCAACGTGAAACAGTACTTATAACATGTTTCGCTAAGGCTCGGTCCAAAGTTCGCGTTAAGTTGTAAAGGCCATTCGCCCAACAGCGAGTTAGCAAATTTAAAATCCTTTGATATCATATCGCTTCTGCGGAGTAAAAAGCCGTCAACATAACCGAAACTCGGATTGTGGCGGGGCGATGATCTCTTATCATAGTAACACACAACCGCCTATTCCGTTGTCCGCTACAAAGTAATAAAATAGAAACAACCGATTTATTTTCTTAATTTGAATAATATTTGATATTTTTTATGCTAATGTTATTTATTGAACAATTTAATAACAATAATTAAAAAGATGAATTAAATATAATAGTAAATTAATTCTTATTATTTTTTGGCTTCTGTAATTGCGAAATCTGAAATTTTTGCTTTCATATTGAACATTTGTGTCGGTCAAATTAAAAAATAAAATATTGGTTGATTTCAAGTAGTTTGTATAACATCTATGAGTGTATGGTTTCATTTGATATTATGTTTTAGCCACAGACGTTATTCAACGACAAGGGGAAATATCCGACGTTGACACGTATGTCATATTGTCAATGTCGGCTGCCGCGCGTTTTTACAAGTGTTTTTGAACGGTTTGGGTGGACCCATGTGGCGTTGTTGCTTGATAAATCGGATCTCTTTTCTCTGACTGTTGGTAAGTCATGGATGTCTTTTTTTATACAATTGATTAGGTCTATCTATACATTACGTTACCAACTTATGTGACAAATAATTTTAAATTTTGGCTAATTTATAAAATATCTAAATAAACTATAGCTTTTGTATTACTGTGATGTATCTTCTATTATCCTATTAATATTAAGTATGGATGAATGTTTCTCACAAATCTACAGAACAGATGTTATGAAACTTTGCTATAATAAAGGATGGATCAGAACATACATCAGAACAAAATATAGGTTATGATTTATAATGACATTGTGTAAATTGGTGAAAATATAATTGAAATATCACGTAAGTCGGACGCTGTATGTGGATTAACAGGAAGGAAGGAACATCTGCCGTATCCACAAGTGAGCTATATTAATGAAAAGTTTCACTTAAAATAATTCAGCAGTACATTTACGTAGGAAATGTCTTTTTCGTCAAAAAAGTGGACTCTTATTAAAATTTCGAGTAAATATTCAAGTTATATATAAATATTTAAGTTATATATAAATATACAAGTTATATATACAAGCACTCAACAGGAAAAAGTTTGGAGTGGGGCTTGAGGAAAGAGGGAGTGCTGAAGGCTGTTCGCGAGTTGGACGGTAACGAGCGAGAATCATGCGAAGCCTTACTTCGAGATGTCAGTATGTATGCACGAGGTAAATAGTCATATTATCAAATATTTTAACCATTTCTTTAGAATAAATAACACATTTGCGTGTTCGATTTTATTTATAGATACGTTATACAATCGTTGTATACATAATACATATATTAGTAATGAAAATAAAGATAAAATTACGTAAATCTTTATGAATCTACTTTAAAAAGTCTAAAAGTTGAAGATTTTATTTAAGATTCACGATACTTTGAGGAATATATTTTACAAAGTTAGTCTTAAGATCATATCTTTATTTGTAGGTAGTTTGTGGTCTACGAATGACAGCTTAAATTAATTTAACATGTTGAAAATTTCATATTGACAAGTATGGCTTTATTTTGTACATAAACATAGATGTATAAATACAGATTATTTATACAATGAATAAAAACTATGTGTGATTTATTAAGTAAAACAATTAATACAATTATTCTGATAGGTTTGTTTCCGTAGCGGAATTATCTTTCAATCGCAGTAGTTTTAACATGTAAATTTAGGTTTTTAAGTTTGACCTTTAAATTGAAATACATTATTTGTCACTCTTTAGCTAACGTATATCTGTTGTTGGCAAAAAAAGATGGAACACTATAAGAAAACATCTGACTTTAGTAAATGTTATAAATAAAGGGTTGAATTGGAAACATTCTTGAATGAAAATTGAATTTTTAAGAAAAAGTTTTTCTTAATTAAACATATAAGATCTGTATTGATGATTTGTAATAATAATAAATACGGCTACATTAGTAGAAAGAGTTAAAATATTTGCACGATTTATTTAACACTGAGCCGAATTAACAACTTGCGTCATGACTGAAGATAATTTTATTACGATGAATATTTATGATTTGCATTTTATTACAACATGAAGTAACTATTTTTGATTGAAATTGTTAAAATTTAATACAATAATTATTATATGAAATCGAATGCAAACGAGCAGGAGGCTCATCCAGGATAAGCGGTCTTCTGCCCATGGACACCTCCCCTTTGCTGGGTTGTAGTTCATAGATTCTCAAGGTGTATTCCGGTATAATAATAAGTCGCCCCGGTTGGGTAGATGGCTGATAACTAAATTAAATTTTAAGAAAATAAGTAACACTGGTTACAGAATTTCATATAGGCAAATCTAACTGGTTGTTTGTTTGAATTTTCCTTGATTTAAGCTGAGTTTTGTTTTATTTAAATAAAAATTCAGTAACACTTCTAATGTCTTAGCTTTAAGGCTTATGGCGGTGCAGTTTGTTGCCGATTATTTTGTAGTAGCGCTTTGCTAACGTCGTAAACTTACTTAAGTAATTTTGACATTAACGATAAGTAAATGTATAATTAAGGTATATTCTCACCCTTGGGAAAGCCATGCTGAAGCATATTCTTGTCCGAAGTTATACCACGGACTCACAAAATAATCAGCGTGAAACGGTACTTGTACAGTATTTCGCAGAGTGATCGAGGATACCGGTGAGCCTTAAAAGTGCGGCGAAAAAGCCGACAGCACAAGCAATGCGCGGACTACGTCGTGGTTGTTTATGAGCGGCGGTGTTCTCTTTCCATATAATAGGAGACATACCTTCTGCGATGTTCGCTATAAAATAAAAAATATAAGTCATTTTGGGGCACGCATCGTCACTACCAATTAAAGAACTTCAAAAAAAGCGTATCTATCTCTTAAAAGCTGACAACCGCATCCGCGGCTCCTACACCTATTTCAATTAATAAAAAATAATATTACCTATCCTAATAAACAGAGAACAGAAGTAGACGTGTTTTGTCAACAAAAATATACTCTATAAATGCAATATATACATAAGTCCCTATATGGAAAACTACTTCCTTTATATGTAGTATCTAATTTTAAAAAGATTTAAAAACGAACCTGTAAACCATTTAAAACGTTTAAAGCGATAAGTGAAGGAAGAAAACAATAACTGTTACATTTCAAATCAATCTTTATCTTTTGTGTACAGTTGTGATACTCAGCGTCCGAGGTTCGCTGGTGCGTGAGTTTCTATTGGCGGCTCACGCTCTCGGCATGACGAGGGGCGAATGGGCCTTCCTCGATGTTGAAATATTCCAGGTATTGCGTTGTTTTATGTCATATTATATCACTCATCTCAAGGCATCCCAATAAAATAATCACTAATCGCGTTTCTGTTAATTTTATAAAAAGGTTTTCTTCTTCTTATTTTGTGGCCTCTGTGGTTAGTCGTCACAATTCTGCCAGTGTAAAAATGTTGACGAATTTAGATGAATATAGAATATATACAATCTCAATAGATTAAAGATATGTTTACATAGACTAAATATGATTGAAAATAGTTTTATATCTTTAATCGATTTCAGTTCAATTTATATAGTAGGTATAGTTTTTTAAAAGTCATTCAGAATTATACTTTGTCAGGTTTAGCATGATAATTTATATATTTTAATAACGATTGTGAAGTTCCATTTATTTTATTTATATTTATAATTTAACTATATAGCATAACTTTGCAACGAAGTATTCCAAATTATACAATAAGTCATCCAGTGCAGAGATGTCAAAATTTATCATCCTTAATTTGACCTAGTACAATCTTAATAAATAAATAATATAATTTATCTATACAATTACGTAAATTGTATAATGTACATCCATTTACAATGATGTGTGTCGAATTAAGTTAATTGTATATAAAGATGTTTGTATGAAGTAGTTGTAAAACAAAGAAGGTAAAGGCAACTATTAATGAATGAAATTACTAGTTGATCCATTAATTGCTGGCTATAACGTCTTATCTTAGTGCTAAACAGTTACGCACATAGAATCGATTATTCAACATTGTTCCCAGTTAGCATTTTATCTAATTTAGTTAATGTTTTTAGATATCACGAAGTTTTACAAATATTTCTTCTCACGCCGTTGTGTTTTGTTTCAAGTTTGAGACACATTCGAGTAACTTTACATAGACAATAAATGTATCTATTTTAACTATATACACAGAAACGCGTTTGAATCCACAATGGAAAAATATAAAAGTTTTACGTCAGGGTTGAATCGTAACACCTAAACGAAAGACCCATTTGAGATGAGTTCTTTTTGTAAAAGAATGTGATCCGGGATATTTTAAGTTAGTAGCTTTTTATTAGAATTTAAACGACAGGCCAAAACGTAATAGCTGTTTTTTATGTTATATAAACTAATTACCTCATAGAAGAGCCATGCTCATGCACAACTTGGGCCGGCTCGTTCAAAGTGACACCACGGGCTCACAGCACATCTCCCGCTGAATGGTCCATCATTCAGCGGGAGATGTTAGTTGTATGTACTTGATACGGTGCTTCTACTGTGTTTCGCTGAGGTCCTTAAAATTGACGCTTTATTACCGTAAAAACCCGGCAACACAACCTATGCATGGACTATGGAAGGGTTGTCTATGGCCGGCGGTGTTGTTTTACCATATAAGGGTCCCATCTGCTCCGTTGTCCGGTATACCTATAAAAAATCCGTGACAGTATCAACTTTTATAATTTATATGGCAAATTAATATTTGTCGGGTCAGCTTGTGGAAAATAATTTTCTTCTTATATTATTATTACTTTAGAACTGTGCTTCCCAACTTGTGGTAAGCGGACCCCCGGGGTCTACAAATATATGCATTCCATGGTGTTATATCACATAGTAATTTTAACGAAAGTAAATACCTAATCTGATTTTTTTGCTAATCACTTTATTAAGAGGTCCGTGAAAACAAACCTTGAATCCGTAGGACTCCGTGGCTGACATAGTATGGGAATGGCTGCTTTAGAATATATTTGTTGATCCGATAAGTTACCTGTTCTTAGAAAGGGTGAGCAATCTATCAAAATGGCTTTACATGGAATTACATAGTCTAATTTCCGTTGCTGTATTTGTTTTGTATTGTTGTAGCAGAACAAAGAAATCTGTAGTAAGAAGACAATATTGCTACATAAAGTTATTCCGTACTTTCTTAACAAACTACTTCTGGTATCTAATTCTAATAGCCCGGTAGCCAAGCGATTTTGTATGCTACCGTGATTCTATTGGTACCGGGTTCCATTCTAGTTGGAATAAAATTTATAATATAATTTATAAATTCTATTCAGCCGATATTTCTATTCTAGCCGATATTCTATCTATATGTATTAACACTAACCTTGGGAGAGCTATGCAGTAGCATTTGTTGACATATTATTTGAGCCAACTCGTCTATAGTGACACCACGGGCTCTTAAAGGTATATCACGATAAAATAGTACTTGAGTGGGATATTACTGATTGGGCGGTACTATTGGTGTCACACCAAGCATAGCTAAGTGACGTAAGAAGCTAGTAACCAAAGCAATTCCCATTTTTGGGACGGTTGTCAATGAGTAGGCTTAGTCTATGGTCAGATAAAAAAAAAACAAACAGAAAAAGTACAAAAATCACAGAAAGTAGGTTATTTGAGCGATTAGACAAACTGTCAAAACATATTCCCATTCATTGGATTTTCTTAAAAAACTTCTGACGTTTGGATTATGAAACAAAATTTACATAATTCAATGCGAAACAGTAAATAAGCTGGAAGTCATACTGAGTGTATTCCCTGTAGAAATTAATCATACATAATATATTATTCATTTTGTGAAACACGTGATTTTAATCTAAAATGGGAAAATTTTGAATCTATTTGAACTACACATTACAGAAAAGTAAGCTATTCTTAATAGTGATCATTATTATTACCTTTTTAATGCTATCGCGGACAATGGAGCTGGCTGGTCTCCTATATGGACAACCGTGGCACTGTACGCGCAATGGTTGTGTTGCCGGCATTTTAAGGGCTGCGGTATCGCTCACTCATTGAAACACAGTAGATGCTCTGTTTCAAGTACAACTACAATTTCACGCTGAGTATTCTTTGAGCACTTGGTGTCGCTTCGGACGAGCCGGTTCAATTAGTGCGTCGTTACGACGTTCTCTGCAAATTCTCTATATCTATTGGACACAGTACAAGTTCTATATATTATACATTAATATTAGCTAATCTGTAAATTATTTAATGAAAGGGTGGCTATTGGGGTGGAACTGGCTGGGCAGCAGGTGACGAGCGAGATGCATCTGCACGCGCTGCCTACGAAGCACTACTACGCGTCTCCCTGAAACTGCCCACGGGCGATCGTTTCGATGAGTTCGCGGACCATGTTAGGACAAGAGCGAAAAAGGATTACAACTACACATTCTCGGATGGCGAAGAGGTATATGTACACAGAGAAACATCATAATTTAATTAATTAATAAACTAACATTTTTTTATGGAAACGGTGACAATGGCGCTGGAAACTGATATACGATAAGCGGTCCTCCGCCTAAGCTCTTTCAGGGCCGCGGGTGAGTTGCCAGCCTTTAAGGGATAGTTACACTCTTTTTGGAAGGTCCCCAAATCTTATTGGAATGAAAAAAACTCTGCTGGAAGCTGATTCCACAGGTTGGTGATGCGCGGCATAAAATGCCTTAAAAGCACTCACTTGTGGAACGACAAACATCAAATTCAAATAAGCATTTATTCATAACAGGTACTTTTGCAAGTCGATTTAGTCGGTTCGGAAGATATACCTCTACAAGAAGAATCAATAAAAAAACTCGTAGGGGTTAATTTTTTTTATAGCCAATACAATAGTTCGTTTATTTATAAGTTATTGGCTAGTTTAAAAAGTACCAAAGATGCTTGTGCAGTTTCCATGCATCTTTGTCTTCTATGTGCTGGTTCTTCTATGTATTGTTGAATTTACTTTCTTTTTCTTACTGTTAGGTGTACGTCGAGGTGATGTGAATGATTCTACTACTTTGTATTTTATCTCGATGTTCGATGAAATAATGAATAACATGTATTTGCTTCGTGAGAGTATTCCATAAAAGATCCTAAAAGGCCCACAATGAGCAGCAACTGCTGGGAGTCTCCTACTCGTTTGCCTCCATATTTTCGTAAAAAAGGGTATATGTAACACATATTATCCAATCAAATATATATTTCATATAATCAAATAATAATCATAAAATCATTTAGTTTACTGTTAAAGTACGCGTTTGAATCTGACAAAGTAGATAAGTTTGCTCAATCTAAAAAACTCTACGGCTTACACACTTTAAACACATTGGTAATGGCTATTTAGCCTCACTTTCATTTAGTTTTATACTGTAATGTATTGAAAAACATTACATCCATTTATATTAAAATGATAAAATGCTGTAAAAGTCAATGTTTATTTCATGTAGGATAACTTTTAGGTGAATTTCTTCATTGGCGCATTCTACGATGGTGTATATTTACTGGGAATGGCGCTAAATGAAACTCTCACCGAGGGTGGAGATGTCCGCGATGGAAGAAGTATTACTCGTCGGATGTGGGGTCGTGATTTCCATGGTAAGAAAATAAGAAAAAATATTAAAGTTTTTTTAAGGTTTAGTGGACTATGGCGCTGTTGTCCATGTGCGGCGGTGTTATTTTACAAAATCACCGGCACTGATGTCCGTTATATCATAAAAAAATTTAATCTAATCATGGTCATATTAAACATCCGCTGATTTATCCCATCGGGCGAGTTCTGTTTTTTAAAGACAAATCTATCTTTTATTTAACTGGTAACTTTGCGAATTAATATTCGACTATTTCGATATAGG
The DNA here is from genome assembly GCA_018230265.1 of Delias oraia. Lineage (NCBI taxonomy): Eukaryota > Metazoa > Arthropoda > Insecta > Lepidoptera > Pieridae > Delias > Delias oraia. The sequence goes on along the minus strand of DWCF01000151.1, from coordinate 52,455 downwards.
AATAACGGGTCACGTGCGAATTGACGCGGTGGGCGATCGAGATGCTGACTACGCAATACTAGACTTAGATCCGGTCACTGGAAAATTTGAGGTAAGCCTTTTTTTCACCAATTCTTGTAAAGTGGATTAAGGAATAAATATTCGCAAAGTGGTAAACTATATTGTTTGAATATAAGAAATTTTAATAGAGATCATCGCTGCCCATGGACAACTGCGCCACAATCTGCACTTAGGTTATGTTGTTCGCTTTTTTTGCCACTTCAGCGGTATTATTTCATCGGTCTCCGATATCCTCGGCGAAACACAGTTTAAGTACTATTTGAAGCTGGTAACTTGTGTTCTCCTGGTATTATTTCGAACTAGATTGTTAAGATCATGTGACGTAAATATGTAATACAATATTGCACTGCTAAGTTACCAGTAGTTGATTAATTCCTATTAAAAATACTATATAAATTAGTAAGACACATATGTTTAACTTTTCTCATCAAAGGTGGTAGCATTTTACCACGGTCTCAACATGAGCTATAAGCCAGTTGCTGGAAAAGCCATACATTGGCCGGGAGGTCGTCGCAGTCCGCCGCCAGACAAACCTCGCTGTGGATTCCTGGGAAACGATCCCTTATGCCAAGGCGGTAAATATTTATTTTTATTTAGGAGACTCAATTAAGTAGGCGGTCCATCATCCAAGGACATCCCGAAAATTTCTACCAACATTTATATTCGTACGGTGAGTGCGATGCGAAAGCCCAACCCCTAAACGGTCGACGTCGCATTCTCATCCCAGCAAGGACTGGGGAAGTCCATTCAGGGAGGATTACTCAGTGAGCTTCCTGCTCGGCTACCTTCCTGTTTCCATAAAAAAGTTTCTCTCTGTTTACATCAAGACAAAAATTACATTTTTTTTCCGAAAGTTACATATATGCGCGGCACAAATTACTACAAAAACGCTCAGTTTTAGAACAGAAAAACATTAAGATGATACAGAGAAACATATATCGTTAAAGTTCTAACAAGTTTTAAACCTTAGTTAAACTTTGTACATAATTTTTAATTGGATAAGTTTTATCGCATAAGAACGTCGGGACACGACTTAATGAATATTTATGGATTTCACGCTGCTCAGAAGCACAGACCGTTATAATATATGGCTTTATCGGACTCGCTGTGTTCTTTACACTGGCTGTTACAGTTTCTTGCATTGCGTATAAGTAAGTAATACATGTTTATCTGTTTTTAATAAACATATGTGGAGTTTAATAATATCACGTAAGATAGTTATATTCCAAATTGAATTCGTGACATAACACGGAGTAAAGACGTGAAGTCAAAGTTGTGTTGTCCAGGACTATTTATGACCATTTTTTTATATTCTATAGCGGACAACGGAGCAGGTGGGTCTCCTATATGGTAAGAGAACACCGCCGCCCATGGACAGCCGCGTCATATTCTGCGCATTGGTTATGTTGCCGGCTTTTTACGCCGCTTAAGCGGCATTTTTTTGGATATCCTCCGATATCCTTACTCAGCGAAACACGGTAGAGTTTACTGTTTCACGCTTTGTAATATGTGATCCCATGGTATCACTTCGAATGGCTTTCCCACGGGTACGATACTATTAAGACAATCGTCCGGCAACTATCAAGTCTTTCCAGAGACCGAATAAATTATAAATTCGATTATAATTATCCGGACCGCGATTCGAACCCGATACCTCTCGCTTCATCGTACACTTTTAAAATCATTAAGCTACGAGGCTCTCATATTAAGGATACTTCCGTTCAATTGGAATAAAAGTAGCCTTTAATCATATTTTTATGTTCAATGTTCTATCATTATAATAATGTTTATCAATTTCTACAACTTTGCTAACTAAATATAAATACTAGTATTCATATGAATTACAGTTAATACTATTTTATATATTATACCGTTTTTTTAGATTATAATATACCAGTTACTACTACGCATATTTTACGTAGATATATTTGTCCACTGTTAATAGACAGTAGTCTTATACGTGAAAATTCTTATGCATTACGTAGAGAAGAATCGTCTCTATTGACCGTAAGGCTACAAAGATTAATAATGAAGTGTTTGTTGAGGACTTAATCACTGTTGGCGGTTATGGACAATCCTATTTCCGAGATATATATCGATGGATGAGAAAAATATGAGTACAATTAAATTTTGTTACAGGCAAATGAAAATAGATGCCGAATTGAATAACACAGCGTGGCGAGTGAGGCCGGAAGAGGTGCTCGTCGAAGTGGCGGCGGGCATCGGAACAACTCCCGCTCTGCATAGTATTAACGAGGTGCTAAAGGTACATTGAATTGATAAGCAGAGCTGACTAACCTCTTGCAGGACCTGGGCATATTATTACATAGTATTCTGTTAGAATAGACAAAGAAAACTGATAAATAAGTCAATCTGATGGAACTCCTATAGACCGCGAGGCCCTGGGCAAGTGCCCAAAGTACCCAAAGGCTCAAAGCAGCTCTGTTTCTAAGTGTATTTTAGTATCTAGAAATATAGTTTTTAACTAAGTCTGTTATGGGCCTTCGATATTCTTTCAAACATTTCAATACTAGTCTTCCATATTATTATATGAAAAAAAACTACTGTCCTTGTACTTGAGTCTCGTTTCATTCGCATAGTGGCTTTATTATTATTATAGTATATTATTTAGTATTAAAATAAAAGTAATATTGCAACCATGTGTGTCCATGGGCGATGGACCAATTACGAACAGTAATCCTTCAGCCCGTTTGGCATCTATGCAAACATACCATTCTCTATATATAAAAATGTATTACTGTCTCGCTGAAACTCGATAATTTCTGGACCGATTTGGCTAATTTATTCTCGATATATGAGGATTTTCAATTGAATTGAATTAATATTAAGCAAAGGCAAGTTTAAAAATTACAGTTTGATTTTTCAATACAAGCTATTTCTACCTATGAAATGTGTTTTTCTGTAGTTTAGTCCCTTTTGCACATTGGAAAAATTTCCAACGCACTAATTGAGCCATATCGTCCTAAAAAAATACCACGAGCTCACAGAATATGAATGTTATATAGTATAATGAAATACTATGTTTCGCTGATTCTTGAGTGAGGAAATCGGACGCCCGTGAAATTATACAACGGGTGTAAAAACAATCCAATTTTGTTTCGCAGTTTTCCAAGAGCAGCGGTGATCTCTATATATATAGAGAAAACCTGCTCAATTGACCGCTGTGCTATAAAAATATTTTTGTTTGGCCTAATATTTGACGCAGATAGTAGGCGGAACGAAGTCCACCGAGCCATAACTTTCTTAAAACAACTTATTCTATAGCAATAGACATTTTAAAATGAAAATACGGAGGCATACAAACAGGAGAATCACCTAGTATAAGCAGTCCTCCGCCAATGGAGCAGCCCTTGCTGGGCCGCAATGCGTTCCCGGCCTTTTAGGGATATGTACGCTCTTCTCTCGCTCATTAATTCCATATATCTATGCAATTTGTACCTTCTAAATGGAATACGTATATTTTAATGTAAACTTACGTAATTAAAGTGTTGCCACTTTCCGCGAAAGGTGGGTACATAACAATTCTAATTCATTTACTCAACCATTACTTTGATGGCACTTTTAAATTGATTATGTGAGCAGTGTTATAATTAAGTCTTCGAGTGCATTGTGTTTCATTGTTGTTCCTCGGATACCAATTACATGAAGCCGTCGGTTAATTGAAGTGAAAAATTCGCATCAACAGTTATGTATACATAAGCGATGAAGATAAGCGAGAAAATTACCTTTATCACTCTGTCGTTGAACTTCAATTATACATCTACGAGTAATTTCAAAAGTGGTCTACGGGTCTACGTTGAGCGTGAAAAATGGGGATCTCCAATAATTATGCATGAGATTTATTTATTATTATGTTTTTATGTTATAGCGGAGAAGGAAACAAGTGGCTCTTCTATATGGTAAGAGAACACCGCCGCCCATGAACAACCCCGCTTCAGTCCTTGCATTGTTTGTGTTTAAATGGTAGTTGTACTTGAAACAGCGCTTTTACTACGTTTCGCTGAGTGAGTGAGGTAATCGGAGGCCCTTAAAAGTACCGCCGTAAAAAGGCGGCAACACAACTAATGCGTGATTGTGGCACGATTGTCCATTGGCGACGGTGTTCTCTAGCCATATAGAAGACTCACCTGCTCCATGGTTTTATTATGTAGCGGACATAATAAAACAAACCCTTCCATCAAATAGCGCAGGTTACTATCCCTATAAGACTAGGTAGTGGTATCCATGGGAGACGAAACGGTTAAACTAGGTGAGCCTCCAGCTGAATTGCCTCCCAATTTTCATAAAACACATTCCTTCAATGTCTTGCTTACATGTATTTAATGTTGCAAAAATGAGATAGATAGCACAAGAAAATATTTGATTCAGAAAAGTTTACAAATACAATAACCCCTTTATTGCTCTGTTACCTTCACATAGTGGGACTTTATTAAAATAAATCGGCAACCCAACCGTGTCCCTGTTTAGTTCCAGGGGCGATGGACTATTTATCTGAGGCTTTTCCTGCTCGGACGCCTCTAGATTTTTATAGAAAAATAAAAAGGAACATATTATACCAGCTGTATTGTAGTTACGCTTTAACTGAATCTTCAAGAACATTTGATACATTATTTTAAGTTAAACAAATGTTTAAGTAAATACTAGTTTGTCTTTTTAATATAATAAAACTGGTAATTTTCAGGAGTTTTATTATATTATTATATTATATTTAAATTTTATAATTACGTAAGCATGTAAGTGATTTTGTTAAAGAAACTGATTTTGTTAGTTTATGTTAATATTACTACGCAATTTCAGAATAGTGTATAAATAAAATTTATTCTGATATGCGTAGAAACGTCAAGAAATCTAAGAAATATTTTCAATATTACATTATGTTTGTAAGTCTTTTTTAATATACAATTTATTCGGTCTTTGCCAGTGGCCTTGACAGTGGCCGAGCGAGTATCTCCCGTGGGACTCATGCTAACACATTAATTGAGCCGGCTCGTCCGAAATCATACCATGAACTCATAGAATACCAGAATAAGACAGTACTTTCGCTGGCTATTGAATTCTTATTGCTTGAATTATTGTTTAACATATAATCGTAAGGCAACACACCGAAACTATGGAATAAGCTTAGAACATTGTAAGAACATAAAAGATTGACCCTTCTAAAGGTTCTTGCCTTTTATTTATTAGGAGAGGCGAAGGTTCAGGTGTAGAATCACTCCGTTTATGATTCAAAGAAGCTTGTAATAAGTTCTATGGTATAAAGATTTTTTTACTTTGAATGAGTGAGGATATGAGATACCCGTGAAATTAATACTCAAGCGGCGTAAAAAGCTATAATATAATTAAGAATATAATAAACATTAATATCAAAGCACGAGTTGGTGTGGTTGTCCATGAGCCCCGGTGATCTCTTACCATAGAGACCGTCTGCTCTGTTCTCTGCTACACAGTAAAAAAATATTGTTTGTTTTAGCTATCTCTTGGTTGGAACATCCGAAACACAAGTTCGGTAGGCACTGCGTCTTTAACACTATCAAATTTTACCGTTGGTCTGTATAAAGGCAACAAAATCGCTGTAAAGAAGATACACAGAAAAAAATTGGACTTAAATAAAAAACTTCTATGGGAGATAAAGCAGGTAAGATTTTTAACAGTTCTGTATATTACTTAAATTTATAAATATGTTTATTACGGTTCGTTTTCTTAAATAAGAAATAGGTATATAAGATTTTCCATTCGTTATGTATCTATAATATTGGGTTATTTTTAAAATTATGTATAGATCTAAGACTAAGACTCGACAATTAATTCTTATACTTTACTTTTTTTATCAACAATTTAATTCAATTTAACTTAATTACAAGTTACAAACTTAAATATATTAAAAAAACTTATTATAAAAACAAAAATCTAAATTATTCTTCTTATAACTTCACTCATGTCAAATGTTATTTTTTCACCGTGGGTGAGCCATGCTGATGCATTATTGGGTCGTATCGTCCGAAGTGATACCACGGGCTCACAGAATACTCAGCGTGAATCGGTACTTGTACTGTGTTTTGCAAAGTGAGTGAGGATATCGGAGGCCCTTAAAAAGCCAGCTACACAACCAATGCGCGGACTGTGGCGTGGTTGTTCATGGGCGGTGGTGTTTTTTTACGATATAGGAGATCCACCTGCTCTGATATCTGCTATAGAATAAAAATTTGATTTGAGACTGTCAACATCACAAATCTTACATATACATATATACGGATATTATGTCATCTGTTGTCTAGACTTAACAATTTAACTGCAATAAAAATAGGTTAAGTATTATAATTTCATTTAACATCGACATAAAACTATAAAACTTAGCGTACGATTTTATCATATAAAAAAGTTTTTACTTCTTTGGATAATTGAATTTTTGTTTCCAAATATATTATATATAATTATGATTATGAAATAGTAATGAAAGTTGGTTATTCAATGACAATCTTGGACTTTGAATAGCTGGTATTCAGTTGCTTGCAGAGGTATTCTCGAGCCAATATGACTTAGGTCCTTCAAAAAATAGTGCACCTGTCTTTAAAAGGCCGACAACGCACCCGCAGACCAGTAGAGTCTAAGGCAGTCCATGAACGAAAGACCTTATCTTAGGTGAGCCTCCTGCACGTTTGCCACCGTTTTCATAAAAAACATATATAAAGGATCTTTTGCATGAAATAGTACGTAGATCAAATTGGTTAGACTCACTTACTTAAGTCTCACTAAAATTTATATTTTCAGGCACGTAACGTTTCTCATGAGAACACAGCGCGCTTTATCGGCGCTTGTGTCGACTGCCCTTTGGTGTTTATACTTACAGAGTACTGTCCGAAGGGCTCTTTGAAAGATGTCCTCGCGAATGAGGAGTTGCAGCTAGATTGGAACTTTAGGACATCGCTCGTACACGATATAGTTCAGGTAAAGTTTAGGTATTGTTCAGTATTATTTCTTTAGATTACCGATCCCCATATTATTACAGCCACGGATCCCTAGGAATACAAAGATAGTTTTCATAGACCCCTTATTAAAATGGATACTAAAAAAGTCAGATTAGGTATTTGTTTTAGTTGTTAATAGCATTTACATATGTATGGTCCAGAGATGACACCGAGTTATATATTATCAATTAAATATGTATTTATTTTGTTATACTCTATTCCCACGCCTCTATCGTATTTTTGTGCTGATAGCTATATGAAATATGAATCCCTACCGGCAAATTAATATTCAAATAGGCAGCGTCTTTTCGTTATAGTAGGCTTATTTTTTTAACATTTATTATACAAATATTGACTTTTTATCAAAATTATATTCTATTATAGGAATGTGTTTATTTAATGCAAACATGCATTGTTCAATTCATTCATTGTTCATTTTTAACTAATTTAAACCATGAGTTTGCGAAAGCAATTAAAAGTTTATATGTGTGCTAAAGAATAACGCAAGAATTTTTGTACAATTTTGATTCATTTATATTTTAATGCACGAAAATATATGAATAAACAACAATATACAGAGTGTACCTATCACTTAAAAAGGCGGCCATGTATCCGCGGCTATGGATGCCCATGGCACTTACCCTGGATGAGCCTCTTGCTCGTATACTAACCGATTTTAAAAAATGACATTTTATCCAGGGCATGTGCTATCTACACAGCGGGCTCGGAGCTCACGGCAAACTTCGCTCATCGAATTGTCTGATTGACGGCCGTTTCGTGCTGAAAATATCAGACTACGGACTCAACACGCTATGCACACCCACCGACTTGATAAAAGGCGATTCCTATTACTACAGTGAGTTATTTTTGGTATTTCTTTATATCAATTCAGATTATATTTAATTTAGGTGCATCCGTGGGAGAGCCATGCTGACACACTAATTCAGCCAGCTCGTTCTAAATGATACCGCAGGATCACAGAATACTCAGCGTGAAACGATACAGTGTTTCGCAGAGTGAGCGAGAATATCGGAGGCCCTTAAAAGTGCCACTTAAAAAGCCAGCAACACAACCAATGCGCGACTGTGGCGCAGTTGTTCATGGGCGGCGGTGTTCTCTTACCATATAGGAGACCCCACTGCAACGTTTTCTGCTATAGAAAAAAAAAACTCTTTTTGGCAACAAAAAATGCAAATAAGTGAGAAAGCGATAGAACATTTGAGATATCTTTCAAATTACGTGTAACAAGCCGACAAATCACCTTCGCATAATCAGGGGCTGGGGGTGACCATGGGCAGAGGGCCGCTAATCCTAGATAAGCCTCTTAATCGTTTGCCTCCCAATTCTTATAAAACAAAACAATTGAAACGGCGTTCCGTGAAAGCAGTCTGAGATTTTAAAATAAATTATATACATTCGGTGGGTATTGAATTGATTCTTTTTATTGATTATAAGGTAAATATCACAATAAATAAATATGTAAAAGGAACGTTCTAAATTCATTTTTTTCAATGTAAAGAGAATTTAGCGTCCATAGTTTAATAGTTACTCAAAACCTTTGAATTTCCTTGAGCATTTAGATTGTTGAAACTTTGTGAAGTAATAATGGTTTTACGGTTATTGCATTCGGTTGAATAATTGTGATATTTTGAATTCCGAGACTTTGTAGCTTAAATATTGTTTTGATATTTTACTGGTACTAAACTTTACGATTGTTGTAGCTAGAAATAAAATCAAAGATTATTTATTTATTTAATTTGAATAAAATTTAATAAGAGAAAAACATTGTGTTATATGCCGAAGCTTACGCTGACGAACTAACTGGGCTAGCTTGTCCGAAGTTATACTACGGGCTCACAGAATACCAGCGTACAAAATACCTGCTATGTGTTGAAATAAATAAGGAAATTAAATTATGAATAGAATTATTATGGACGGCACCGGAACTGGTGGCAGGGAGTGTGTATCCCGGTATCGTGGCATCACTGAAGGGAGATGTTTACAGCTTTGGAATAATACTGGAGGAGATTGTGCTAAGAGCTGGACCCTTCCATCATTATACTTCTACGATGACGAATAAAGGTGAGTGGGCGAGGTGACAGGTTTGTATCAATATATTAAATAAAAGCCCGGCAACGCAGAAAAGATCGGATCACGACCACGACTGGTCACCTTTCAAAAGAGCGTATCTATCCCTAAAAACCGGCAACGCACTCGCGTCCCTACAAGGGTTTCCATCTGTGGAGGATCGCTTATCCTGGTGAGCCTCCTACTCGTTAGCCACTGTTATAAAAAAAATCATCTGTCAAACGACATTGTCTGTTGATCGCTTTAAAAAAAAAAATCGTTTTTTTTTAATTTTTTTCATTCTTGATTTTAAGTAATCAACATTACTGTCCTATTAAATATATTTATTTGATAGAAGTCGACATTTGCAAGCGTCACCATCCTGAAGCGATATAAACGAATATTGTTACATAATGTTCAATTGTCTAAAACTTCGTCGCTAGTTGTATAATTTTCGCCCTCACATTCCTCATCCTACTTCCTCAAAATGTATTCATTTCCTGTTTGTCTCTAAATTAATTAAAAATTTTCATGTTTCCATAAGATGAATAATATTAAATTGTAAATGAAATAATGTTTATTCATTTTTTTTTCTTATGAATAAATTTTCCTTACGTTACCTTTTCATACTTATATTGTGTTCTCTTTGTATGTTTGTCTTTGGTTAAAATGTTGGTTCATGTTTATATTGCTGTTTGAACTTTGTTTATATTTTTTCTCGATTTTCTTTCGTTATTTATGTCAATATAATATTTATTTATACTGACACTGGCAAAATAGTTATAGAAAAGACTTTCATAATAAAATGTTTATATGAATATGTAATTGCGTTCTCTAAGGTAATTTTTAAAAATAGAAATAGTGTCCCGAGTTTGCGCCCACGAGAGCCCTCCTTTTCGGCCAGTGGTAGAGGTCGCAGAGGTCACGGCTGGGGGAGGCGGAGGTGCAGCTACTGAGCTGTTAGATCTCGCCGCCCGATGTTGGACAGAATCAGCTGAAGATAGACCAACTTTTGATACGATTAATGCGACTTATATCAAGTAAGTGTGGTCCAAAAACTCATATGTTTATTTACGATGGAATAGATAAAGAGGCAGGCGTGTATTGATATACTTTGTGGTGTAGAAAAATAACATGAGCGATTAATTATAATAAAATAAATTCATAAAAACATATATTTTTTTTATGTTGTATTGGTCAAGTTTAATTTAATAAGCTCCTTGTGAGTTGTGGCCCTTGTGAGCTACCAAAAGCTATGGATACGACGTTAATTACGTTACCTGACTCGTTCAGATTAATACCACGGCCACATTACTACTAAACTAGCCGCTTAATCAACTTAGAAAGCCGGCATCATCACATGAGGATCTCCACAGGCAACGATGACAGTTTTGTAAATTTAGTTTGTATTATCTTATTGTATTATTTATATTTATGACGCCACTTATGCTATGCTCTATGATTTCACAGAGGATACTGTGATAACCTCATGGACGATCTTCTAAGTCGTATGGAACAGTATGCCAACAATTTGGAGTCTCTCGTTGAGGAGAAAACTGAACAGTTGTCGTTGGAAAAAAAACGCTCCGAGGAGTTGCTGTATCAAGTTTTACCAAGGTGATTAACACATTCTTATATTTCATAATCGAATATTGAGGCTGCATACATCATCTGTATCACCTCGACGTTTAGCGTTTCACAACTGAGTGTCTTTGAATCATTTTGTGCCGTGCACCACCATTCTGTCGAATTAACTGCCTCTAGAGATTTTCCCAAACCAATACGAGTTGGGGATTATGTTTTTTGTATTGCACTTTTAACACACCTATCCCTAAAAGTCAACGTACCTGCGGCCCATCAAGGAATCTTGGTGTCCATGGGCGTAGGATCCTTTTTTATGGATACAGAGGCAAACCAGCAAGAGCTTAGGTTAACTTAGGTAAGCCTCTTTTGTCTCTCTATTAGATAAATATTTTCTCTTAGACCTGTCGCTGAACAACTAATGGCCGGTGAGGTGGTGCAACCGGAGAGCTTTGAATGTGTGACCGTGTACTTTAGCGATATCGTCGGGTTCACTGAATTGTGCGCGGAGTCCACGCCCATGCAGGTCGTTGATCTACTCAATGATCTATACAGTACCTTTGATAAGATCATCGGATTTTATGACGTATATAAGGTAAGCCAACACTGGTTAAACTTTAAACCGCCTTTATGTTTTTTATTGTATAGCGGGCAACGGGGTCTTCTTTATGGTAAGAGATCACCACTGTCCATGGATAAATACGCCACGATCCGTACCTGGGTTGTGTTGCCGGTGTTTACGACGCTTTAACGGTATAAAAAGACTTAAAAGTACCCATTTTTTAGAAGCCCCCAATATACTCGCGATTCTGCAAAGACTAAGGGTATCCATGGAACGCTAACCCTAGGTGAGGGTGAACATCTCTCCCATTGGTAAAATGTCACTATGTGTTTGCGTGCCTATGTGAATTCGGCGTGTAAGGAATAATTAATAGATTTCCACGTTTAAGATAGATTTTAACTAAACTCATGAAAATAAATTCCATTTTTGTGATATATTATTATATCGGGTAGTATGGCCAGTAGATACGTTTATATATATTTAAAAAAACTAGAAAAAAAACAAAGAAAGCAAAAGCGTAATTTAATTTTCGAAATTATATAAGAATACTCAAATATACAAAAAAAAGATGTAGTTTTAGGTGTATGTCACACCACAACGAATGGAGCGCTAGTTATTAGCGCCCCCCTGCACACCAAATTATACAATATCATATCAGTTAAAATTTAATAAACATATTTTTTAAATGAAAACACGGCAAGCAAGCAGACGCTTCTTACCATAAGTAATCCTCGGCGCATGGAAACTTATTTGCTGGGCTGCAGATGTATTTGGAAATACATGTCATTTACAATGTTATATCTTTATTATTGTAAAGATATTATAATGTGATTTTATTTATAAGGTGGAAACAATAGGCGATGCTTATATGGTTGTGTCTGGGTTGCCGGAACGCAATGGAGACCAGCACGCAAGGGAGATATGCCTAATGGCCCTGGCTATCGTTGAAGCCGTCAGGACTTTCGTCGTTCGACATCGGCCAACGCATCGGCTTGAGGTAACGATTAAGTAATTTAACAATGATTGATACAGTTTGTAATTACTTTTAAATCCCTTAATTTGAATGAGGGCAGTACTTGAAGTTTTTGGGTCTATATACTTTTAAGTAAATAGAGAACGAGTAATTCTTTCAGATATTCAAGCCAATAATTTTTCGCTGGATCGAAATCGCTCAAGATTGCAATAGGTGGGTATTTTTAAGGGAGGCCTATGTCCATCAGGGGACTTTAATAGGCTGATGAATATGAGTGTTGCCTATTTGTCATTTTTTAAATACAATAAAAAAAAATACACTTCTAGGTGAGAATAGGAATTCACTCCGGTCCGGTATGTGCTGGTGTGGTAGGTGTGAAGATGCCTCACTACTGTCTGTTCGGGGACACTGTTAACACTGCTAGTCGAATGGAGTCAACTGGCCAGCGTAAGTTAACAGTAACAAGTACTTTAATGTCAATTATCCTTGAATTCCTTGGTTTAATTTAGTGCCTTTAGACTTTAGTGAAATTTATAATTTCTGAGGGTATTGAAGTAAAAAATTGGAAAATTTCTAGAGCTCACTTAGCGATGAATGAATTTAACCAATTAACTTGAATTTTATAAAGAAAACCGATTTTTCTAAAATAAACTAAACTTAATAAATTTTGTAAATGTAAAATCTGGTATAATAGTTATTTTTTTTATAAAAAAGGAATCAGTTGAGCAGGAGGCTCATCTAGGTTAAATAGCCCAACGCCCATAGATGTCCCTAGTCCGTGTTGGGCCGCGGGTGCGTTACCGATCTTTTAAGGATCTTGTTTAACACAGTAGAAGCGCCATTTTCAGAACAACTACTATTTCACGCTAAATATTCTATGAGTCCGTGATATCACTTGACTATCACCGGAATTTCACCGAACAAGCCGGCTCAATTAGCGCCTTTAGCATGGCTCTCCCACGGGGGCGACACTATAAATACACTCGTCCGGGCACTGTCAAGCTCTTCCAGAAACCGAATAAATTATAATAAAATAATATATTATTTATAATATTATAATGTATAATTTATTTATTTTTGTATTATAATATAACAATATAGTAGATTTTGTTCAGATGATGCTATTATTGCTATTAACTCCATCATTCGTTTGCCTTTTCGTAAAAGCCTCAACATATAAATTTTATAACAGTATTTTATTATTAAAATAGATCGTTTTTCCTAACAGCTCTCCGCATACATCTAAGCGAGAGCACCCGTGCACTTCTCGATCAATGGGGAACGTTTGTGGTCGATCGGCGTGGGGATGTGGAACTTAAAGGTCGCGGACGTATGCTAACACATTGGCTGGTGCATTGCTCCGAGCCCGAAGCTCGGCTTATGCTCGAACCACAACCACCACCCCAATATCCGATTCTCTTCCCCGCGATACAACCACCTATAATACACACGCCTTATCTAGTCGTTGAACCGCCAACTCTTGCAGCTTGAATCGCGTGATGCTGGATTGTTCGAGTTTCTGACAAATTTGGATATTTTTTTTATATAATTCGTTATCGTATATTTTATTTCATGAAAGTTTGTTTTATAAAGCTTAGTATTTTTTTGTGCTTTTATAGGTACTTAAATGCTGTGATAAATACATCATTTGCATTAATAATTCTTAGATGCTAAGGAAATGCTTTATCAATATGATGTATTGTTTCTATATCTGGCTTAAATTAATGTTTTATATAAAATAATGTAGGTCAGAAGAATTATATAAATTGATCATACAGAACAAGAATGTAAACAATCTTCAAAGACTCAGCTAAGAGCAATTAATCTTTATCTCTACAAAGGTCTTTTAACAGAATTTTACTCTAATTAATGGGATATTTCATTATCCTAGAATATATCCTATCCTTACTTAAAGAAAATTCTGAACCTATATTTTATTTGTATAACATACTCATTTGTATAACACTCTATCAGAATAGCATATTTTAATCAATATATAACAATATAGATGAACTATTTTTTTCTATTTTTATACAGTACACGATTTATATTTTTATATATTTTTTAAAAGTAGATTTAATAGTCCAATAAATTAACTACGGATCTAAATAAAAACATTGCTACGGATATTTCGTAGCGTCTTCGTAGTACTTATTGCTATACTGTGTTACGAAACTGCTACGTTATATCTTTAAATATATTCCTTTAATGATTAAATTAAAATACGTTTTGAATATATTATACAGCTAATTAAAAAAATCTAAAAAATCTATGATAATCTTATATTAATACGTCCTATTTATAATTGTTAATTTCAATATATTTACCAACTTTGTGTGGATAAAATCTATTTGTAATTATACTAAAGTTTTAAATACTTTATAAAAGCTATGTCAAATTAATGTTGTAATATTAGTTATTTATCTAAATTTAATAATTAGAATTTATTTTAAATGTTTTTAAATGTCCATTGGCGTCTATTTTAATAAAAATATATAAATCATTGACTTTTGTTTTTATTGTTCTATGAATTCTTTGTTATGCGCTGGCTGATTTTGAAGAACTTTACTTTTAAAATTTCAATTAGAAACACCATTGTTGATACAACATAGCCAAGTATAAGAACAATAAAGCAGCTACAAGCTTGTCTACTTGTGAGTGGAGATGCATCAGGTGAAATTATATCTTTCAGTGGTTTTTGTTCAGAATCCTTAATAAAGAGTCCACTTTCAAGAAGCCTAGGTATCAACACCGATAAAGGTTTTACAAAAGGAGAGCTTTTTTGCATCCAAACTACAAGTGGAACCATCAGAATTGAATCAGGAAGGACATAACCGCAGTGTTCTTCGCTTATAGCCTCAGCCACGCATAACGTCCAAGCGTACTCTAAAGACGTCGCTATAATAAATCTCTTTTTACAATCTAAAACATCACGAAATGTCTGCTCATATTCCGTTTCTGTTATAACTTTAAAACCTTCCCGAAACAAGGGATCGTGCTCGAAATAACCCAATATCCCTGATCTTCCACCGAAGGTGAACCCTTTGTTCACTGCTTCTGCCAAATCGGCAAAATTACCAACAAAAGTATCAGTTTTCAGAGCTAAGATCAAAATACTCTGATATGCGCATCTTATATAAAAAGTGAACCATAACCATAAGCCAATAATATAGAAATCTCTGAATCTTCTAGGAGCGACACGTATTGGCTGTCCCACCAATACACCCCAGGTTCTTAATGTTACTCCGTTGAGACTTTTAAAACCCCTACAATGGTGATAGGTTATGTTTCTGATGCATTTTAGTCTCATTACGTATGGTATTAGCTTTACAAATAGAGTTACAATAAGTAGTAGAAGCCAGAGATAACCGTTCAAAGGTGCAAGCAGTTTCCAGTTAGTTGTTCCGGTACTAACAGGCGGTGCAATCCAAGCAAGGCGAATCCTAAAGTATGGTAGTGAGTAGTCTAATATATGTGTCTTCTCAAATCCCAGTGCCACTGTAGAAGTCGAAATATTTGCCATCCCAGTGATTACGTCATTAAGTGATACGGACCAATTGACTGCACTATCCGAGTCGATGCTTATATATCTTCTATTAATAAATACAGATTTAAAATTCATTACTTCCGCTAATATTGTGTGCATTGATTTTTTAATCATTTGCAATGGAATTTTACTTTCAGTGGCGGGGTGATAGACAGTTGTTGTAGATATGTAGAAGGGATACCCGTGCATGTTAGACATTTTATCGGGATAAAGATCCTTTTGGTTAACATCAGTTTTATTCCAATATCCTATTAATTGTGGTTTTATATTATTACAGCTTGTAGAATTTTTGTATGGGTAAAACGTGTACAATGCAGTCTTACCAGTCTTACTACGACCGATGATTACAACATTGACAACGTTATAATTCCATAATAGATTAAATATCTGTTCAAGTCTTTGAGGTCTCGTGAAGAAAACGATTAAAAATTTTCCTCCGCTGTGTAATATTGACTTACCTCTGAAGTCAGGTTTCAATATTTCAGATAGTTTTACAAATGATGAATAGGAATTTAATAATAGTACTACCTGTTTTGGTGCCTCAACTTTTGCTTCACGAATGACTGTTCCTTTAAAGTTCTTTAAAAATTTGTTGACCAGATATATATCCACTTCTCTACATATAACTGTAGTTGTTGTTCTATATTCAAAGTCAATGTTGGCTATTTCAATTGCGGTTTCAATCATTTGACAATTTTCATTTTTAATAATTATTGCGAATGAATATGATATAAATAATAAAATAAGAAAATATGACATTTTAGTATATGGTATAGCGGGATATAGCGGTATAGCGGTATAGCTTTGGTATAGCGGGAAATGTAGAAGGCCAGTCTGCTCTATGGTAAGAGAGCACCGCGCCGCAAGCCGCGGCTTTGGTTTTTACTTCGCTTAAACGGTACATTTCAAGAGCCTCCGATATCCTCACTCATTCAGCGAAACACATTGCAAGTACTGTTTTTACTGGTGTTCTATGAGGCCGAGGTATCGCTTCGCACGAGTCGATCCACTTAGTGCGTCAGCATATGCCAGCATGGCTCTCCCGCGGGTAAAATAATTGTATTTGTAATAACAAGCATTTATTCGATCATAGTGAAACACAATATCTGCCAAACGGTGGAAGTTTAAAACGATCTTGATCGCTTTTAGAATTCACTGCTATTAATCATGTATTGTTTTAATCTGTGATTTGAATGACAGAATGGTACAAGTGTCAAGGTGCATTAAAAAAGTCATTTATCTTTTTTATGTAAGAGTACTATGTGCATCTATTTAAATGTGATATTCTGCTTAAAATTTATCAATACAGTAATTTCCCATATCAAAACCAATAAAGACACACTTAGAGTTTAGTGGGAGAGCCATGGTGACGCACACATTGGGTCGACTCGTCCGAAGTGATACCACGTGCTCACAGAATTCTCAGCGTGAAATGGTACTTTTACACCTACTGTGTTTTGCTAAGTGAATGAGGATTTCGGAGTACCTTGAAATAATGCCGCTTAGGCGGCGTAAAAAGCTTGCAAAACAACCAAAGTGCGGACAATGGCGTGTTTGTCCATGATTGGCGGCAGCGTTCTATTACCATATAGGAGACCCACCTGCTCCGTAGTAAGCTATACCATAAAAATGTACACTACTGAAGATATAATATTTATTTCTCTATTTATGATTACTATATTATATTAGTAAAAACATTATAAGGAACCATTGATGTTGAAATCGTCAAACCGTATATAATCATCATCATTTCAGCCGTAACACGTCCACTGCTGGACATAAGCCTCCCTCTTGTACCTCCATGAATACCTATTAGAGGCAAACAAACAAAATATACAAACCTACTTACAAATATCCACCAAAATTATATGTATCTAATTTCAAAACTTTGTTAACGCCACGGTCGCTTTTAGTTGTGAAGTTAGCCAGACAAGATTGGTGCATTCTCGTTGCCTAGCAACAGTTTACCCTAAACAAATGAAAACTAACGGCGTTCTATTTGTCTGAGGAGTTATTGTTTTCTGTCAAATTATAATTCTTGTATAATTATAACAATGTGGTATATGGGATATCTTTTATTTTTACTGATATTCCATGTATCGGGATACAAAATGCCCAATAGTTGTAAAGAAGGTGAATTTTATGATTCAACTTTGATGAATTGTAGATCTTGCAACATGAATATTTCCATGGTACCAGCAGATGATGGTAAGACTATATATTCTTAGTATTATTATAGTATTAACATGTATTTATAACATTTTATAAAAATATATATAACATAATAACATTATATGTATACAGGCAAAACCTGATATAGCTACTTGAAATGGACTTTTATATATCTAGTATAGGTTATATATGTAAACTTTTTATCAAATTTTATGTCAAAAAAGAAATAATTTTTATTAAAAGAAATAATTAATTAGAAAAAAATGTACGTACTTAGCTGCTTAGCTTATAAGACTACACTAGTTCTTAAAATCATTTGTTTTAATTAGTCTTTTTTTTAGCTAGAATCAAATATATTTTGCAGTTTACATTTCAAACCAAACATTACCAGTATTAAAATGATCATTAGAAACAACAAATTTTTATATAGTTTAAAATTTTTGTATTGTTTTGTTTTGCTTAGACAATAAGCTATAGTTATAGTCGATGAAATATAGGAAATGATAAACGTCATATTATATAGTACCAATAATTATGTAACTAAGCATTACATATTAGCAATTTTTTTCCAACTAAGGTTTTGGTTGCGCCTGCGCACCCAACAGTATCCGAAAAGGCATTATGACCTGTCAACAATGCAATGCTACTGAATTGGTAACCGACGATGGCAGTACTTGCGTGCCACGAAGATGTCAGAAGTCGGGTGGACGTGTTGTTTGTAGAAAATGTCCCGCTGATTATATATCTGGTATGTCGAAATTTCAATAACAAAAATCATATCGAATAACAATGATATATAACATATATCGGCGCAAAAGCAACATTCAAATAATTACGTCATCACTGTGAAACCAGAAACAAACAAAACAAACGTGCAGCTGGAAGGATTGGATTCGTTATGCATAAATGCCTATAAATACTCATCCTTGGTCGGCTACAAGGCAGTTCGCGTCTCGCAGGAGATGCCCTCGCGCTATTCGCGGCTAAAAATCAACGGCGATCAATCGCCCCAAAAGACCGTGTGAAGCTGTGATGGCTGTATGGCCGACACCAAATAGCCCTTCCAAAAAAAAATACAAGGCTGTCTAGCTCGAGCCGCTATAAGTGAAAGATCTCTTAGGAAAGTCGTTACGCTGTACCAAATCAACAAAGATGGAAGAGCTGTGGTGTTTTCTTTCAATGATGAATCACCATCAAGGAAACAATAACCGTGATGTCAACTGTGCTGATGTCATACCCATCCAAAACACTTCTGAGGCGCAATCGCGCCGTCATATATCTTTCGTTAATAAAACTAAGCTACAATAGTTAAACAGATTTAGCAGAAATTTCAAATAATATGTAAATCAATTGTTAAAAACAAATTTTTCTCTTTTGCCAAGTTTATTTTATGGTGGACGTACCGTGATTTGACAGTTATCTACATAGTTTTTTCAAGCTTGATAAATACACAGAAATTCGTCAAAATACTACAAACAGCTTTACACAATTCATAATTTCAATCTTAAAAATAAACTAAAATATATACACTAAACTAGAAAAACGTGAAGAATACCAGTGGGAGAATTAATTGCGTCTGCTCGTCTAAAGTAATTCCACAGACTCATAAAATACTAGCGTCAAACAGAATTTATACTTTTTCGCTGAATGATTTCGTCAGTCACCGGAGGCTCTTGAAATTATACAAATCGCAGCCTATTCTCTGTTATCCATGGGCGGCCATAATACCTTACCATAGAGGAAACCCAGTGGGTTTCCTCTAGGATCTGTCGCCGACTATACAATAAATAAATATAAAAAAGATATAATACTAATAGACTTATTGCCAATTCAACTTCAACTTTAATGATTTTTAATTTTTTCGTTCAAAAACAGTTACACAAAACTTCGATGGTTCGCCGCTGAAGGAAGTGACCTGTTTCAAATGTCACAAAGGTTACAAAGCACTAGAGAACAAATGTGTGAAATGCGAGTCCTGTTTCTGTTCAAGATATGAGCTGGTCGTGAGTGGCAAATGTCTACCCAAGAGATACGTTTTGGAGAGACCGAAATATAATGACAATAAATTACACCCAACCGCTCTTTTGGAGATTATTAAACTGGAATATTTGTGTACGGTGAGTTGATTTATACCATAAAGATGCTGGAGTAAAGATGCGTCGTATAAAATCACAATGTTCTGGGATTTGGTAGCTATTAAAACGTGAAGTGCAGTATTGAAGTTCTATTCTATTTCTTATAGTATAGCGGACAACGGAGCAGGTGGGTTTCCTTTCATATATGGTAAGGAACAGCGCCGCCCATGGACAACCTTGCCACAGTCCGCGCATTGGTTGTGTTGCCGGCTTAAAGTGGCGTACACTTAAGTGGCATTTTTAAGGGCCTCCGATGTCCTCACTCACTCAGCGAAACACAGTACATGTACCGTTTCATGTTGAGCATTCTGTGAGCCCGTGGTATCACAACGGACGAGCCGACCCATTTAGTGCGTCATATGCTTCAGCATGGCTCTCCCACGGGTGAATTAAATAAATTATTCCTATAAATTTTTATTTAGTTTTGGAATAACAAAAACATATAGCCCAATACACATTTACTTACTTTATAGCTTAATAGTGATAAGAACTAAATCATTAAGTTTAGAAGAAACATCGGTAATACTTATTTGCTAATAAATGATGACAATTGTTAAAATATCAGAGTGAGTTTGGAAAATAATTTTTAGATTTTATTATTTTTCTTTAACCATTTATTATGTTTCTCACCGTTTCAACTTTCCTTGAAATAAGCTATGGCAAACGAGCAGGAAGCTCTCCTAGGATAAGCGTTCCTATGAACATACCTATGTGTGTTACCTATGAACACGCCCGGCCCGCAGCGCCACGGGAGCGTTGAAGGCCAGACCTTTTAGGCATAGACTCTCTGTGTTTGAAATCGCTAAGTCGTATTGGTTCAAAAATACTTTTGCAGGCAGCTGATTCTACACAGTAGTGTAAAATGCACTTAAAAGACTCTAAATTATTGAAATAGATCAAGTAATTCATGAGTTTCAGTGACATGAACGCAACTCTTCTCTATTTATAATTCTGATTTCAGCAATCCGATTTCCGAGCCTGTCATTTTCTAGCAAGAGAATGTGTGCGATATTTTTACACAACAGATATTGCAGGTCCTTGCAGACTCTGGATTGAGAAAAATCAAACATATACAGGTAATGTTGCCCTTAAAACAAATCTATTTTTGTGAGTCTCTTATACGTAAGAAATCATCGCCGCCCATGGACAGCTGCGTCACAATCCGTGTTGTAAAATTTCACGGTCTCCCGATATCTTGACTAAATTAGCATAACACAGAAGTAATTCACGCAGGTATTCTGTGAGCGTTTGGTACCACAGCAAGTCCAAATTGTGCGTCAGTGAACATATAGTGAAAAATTTATCCGTTTGATTAGATGCGTACGAAACCGAACTGTGGTCCTACCCTAAGACGGTTCCTAAATGTGGCTTTGAATTTCTGCAGGTTTAGATGTATATTGTCTAAAGATAATTTTATTGTATAAATGTATTCTCCAAGTCCTGTGAAGAAATTATTCACTTTATTTAAGCGATGGCACATAACAGCCAGTTTATGCATGTTTCTTGTGTTATTCTCATAGATATCTTTATTTATACTATACAGTTCTATATTCTGCTTAATACACATGATATTCCATACAAATTTTAAGAATGTGATGCTTAACAAATTATACTACTTTATAAGATTTACCATCTTAGTTTTAATCTTAAAATAATAAAAAAATTATAACTATTATAGGTCTTCCAAGTCTCACTCTCAATTCAAATAATACGGATGACAAAATATCTCTAATGCGTGGAAAGGTAAGTAATACACAAGTACAATATAAGTTCCGGTTTCCGGATAATTTTGCCCCAATTTTGGAATACAAAACTAGAACCGCTGGTTGTCCTGAACGTTTGAATAAGTCTGAGGTAGTATTAAGTTCCCTTGTTTGATTCCAGTTGAGTTATAATTTTCAGAATACAATACCATTAGCAGTAGCTGTGTACTCTCCCAACGGGTCTCTACAATTACATGAAGATTTAACACGTGGATTATATTCTTGTTCACCTCCTGTGTTAATTAAAATAGGACAGCGATACACGTACGTATATTTACATGTCTGTTTATATATTTTTTTATTCTATATCGGACAACGGAGCAGGGTCTCCTATATGGAAAGTGAACACCGCCGCCCATGAACAACCACGACACAGTCCGCGCACTGGATGTGTTAACGGCTTTTTACGCCGCTTATACGAGACTTTTAATGCCCTCCGATATCCTCACTCTCTCTGAGAAACACAGTAAAAGTACCGTTTCACGCTGAGTATTCTGTGAGCCAGTGGTATCACGAGCCGGCCCATTTAGTGCGTTAGCATATGTTTCAGCATGGCTCTCCGACGGGTGCGACATTATTAAGACATTCGACCGGCCACTGTCAAGTCCTTCCAGAGACCGAATAAATTATAATGTCCGGACCGTCATTCGCACCCGCTACCTCGAGCTTCATGGCACACTTTTAATACCATTAAGCTACGAGGCTCTCAAAATATAGCGCTTATTTTTAAATAATTCTCGGATTTTAACGTATAATAAGAATTAAAGACATAGAATAAATCTTTTTTGGTCTAGAATTGTTCGCCTCCATTATTTAATTAAATTGAAACATTAATTGTAGGATTGTTACTTTTTTAAACTTTTATTTTATACGAACGCGGATTTCTATTTATTTTGTTAATTAAAATGCATAAATATCCTTTTTTTGTGACCTTATCATCATTTTTTCATCATCATCAGGATAATAAGTCCACTGCGGGACATAGGCCTCCCCAAAGTCGTATACCTATTGCGATCTTGAGCGATCTGGATCCAGCGATTGCCTGCGACCTTTAAGAAATCATCTTTCCGTTGCGTCATCACTTATGCTCAATAAATCTGTCCTATCGAGTCTCCTATAATTTTTGTTTATAAGTTACAACTTCTTCAACTTCAACTTAAGTAAAATCATAAACATTTATGCTTTTTAAATACTAATGTTTAGTTTCATTTCCCACTGGGATACAATAGGAGAAAATGTTTTGGGTTTTACTTGCCATTACAAAACTTTGTTAGTAGTTTGAGTAGGATTCATAGGACCTTCAAAGTTTAATTTGACATTTATATTTGAGAACCGGAACAGAAACTTTAACAGGAAATGTAATGTAAAAAAATGATGTATGAAATATATTTTGTTTCCATGATGTGTGCAATGATTGTAGCAAGCAGTTTATGGTAGATAATGGTATTGTGGTAGAAGATTTTAAAACCGATTTTTTTTGACCTTCAGTATTAACATTGTAGATCCTGAATTCATTTGCCCCTAAGTAAATATAGAAAGTTTTACTTATGGCTTATAGAAAATGTTGACAACTTCACAATTTCACTGAGGTATATCAATTTCTTTTATTTGTGCACACCGGTTGCTTATGCTTAAAACCCTTAAAAGTTGCTTAAAACAAGTTTTACACACACGTATCTACTAGAAATATACTTTTCAAAGAAAATAAAACAAAAATATGGTGTGAAAACGTTTCTAATTCACATAGCAGCTTGTCAGTAAATCTATTAATTGGGCCCGCTAGGCAGAAGTGATTTCACGGGCTCACAGTGTGTTACAGTACTTATAATGTGTTTCACTGATTGACTGATATCGCAGTCTCTTGAAATTCTACCGCTTTAACGGCGTGAAAAATCTACAACACAACCAAAACATGTATTGTGTCGCGGTTGTATATGGGCAGCAATCTTTTATCATTTAAGAGACCTTCTTACTCCGTTGTCCGCTGCTCCGACAGTAAAGAAATCAATTAAAAAAGTGCATGAAGATCCTTTCTGATCCATTATTTATATTACAGAGTGGAGTGTTCAAAAAATATTTCGGATTTACATTGGGCGTTTGGGAAATTATTTGAAGTTTATATACCTGGTGAAAAATTTAACGTTTTACCAATTTCGATATATAATCCCGATGGTCAATTAGTTCAGGTAATTTATCAATAGAGTATGCAAATCATTAATTTTTGTGTATTTAATTTCGCTAGAATGGTATAACCTTATTTGTATTACCTTATATACCTTTTTCAATAGAACTGATATTAATTTTTCAGAAAGGTACATGGCCAAGTACAAAGTTCAGAAAGATCTTTTTAATAGATGAAGTTCTTTCCACTACATCAAATACATCAATAATAGTTTATTTGAGAAAACTTTTGATTACTTTAAGGTAACTAGTTATTTTAATTAAAATATTGTTTTATTCTAAGTTTTCTACTTTTCTAATTACTTTCTAATCAAGCAGACATTTGGAAATAGTCATGAATTGCTTGAATTAAATATTTGTTCCGTTTATTTCTTTCGTCTTATTAACCAATTTTAATAGACTATATACTTAAATTACTAAACTACGATCTACCATATTTTTAATTTCTTAAGTTTTGCATAATCTTATTCAATTTTTTTTAATAATATAAAATTACTGTTGTAATTAATATTTTACATACTATCCTAAATGAGCCTTCTGCCATTTTACGGAATGGTGACTCGCTTTTGAGTAGAGAAAGCTGGCGGCCTCTGGCAAGGCGTCTCCTGTGACCCATGGGCGTTTCTTGTGAGCCTCGTTTCCTATCGGTTTTATAAAAAACTGATTATATTCCACCAATTTGTATTTTTTGGTATAGAATTCAAAGGGATAACGCTGGATCATTAGCTCTTCAGATATTTACGAAAGCATATTTTGCTACAAAGTCTCCATTAACCCAAAATATTAAGACGACTCTGCATGTTGAACATGAAATGCCTTCCGCCGGCATACAACGGGGATTAGAAGTAAGGGAAAGTTATTACATTACAATTCAATTATATTATTTATATAATTTTAGAATATTATTATTATATACATACATTACACTTAGTTAAACCTAAATTCGCGGTGTAGAAATAAATTTGAATTTGTTCCTCTAAAAATAACATTTTATTTATTGATTATATAACAACATTATACTATATAATAACAGCCATTTTAATTATCTTACACACAGTCTTAGTTAAAAATAAAGAAACAATAGGCAAAGACTAATAATAAAACCTCTCAATAGTATTTATTTTGAATTTTAAATGAATCTTTACCTCCATTACGTTCCAAAATGGCGGCAAACAAAACATGACATTTGGTTCATATACAGTAACGGCGTTTAGCGCAGCCAAATCAGATTCAAAAATACTAGCATATGCTTAGATATGACTCTCCCACGGGTGCAAAATCTATGATCCTTTGAAGTCTATATTTGTAATCTATAATTTTAATACTTCATCAACAGATATGGGGCGGGGTGTTTAGTTCCGTCTTGTGCTCATATGCTCTTATTCAATGGCTCGGTACTGTTCGTAGAGGTGGACTACACATATGTTTCATTCCTTTATTATCGGCTGCTGTTGCAGACGGTTTGTATTTTGTAAGTACCTCATTAATATTTCCTATAGAGAATCAAGTCCATTCTTTTTCCCTACTTACTCAAAACACTTCAATTTAATTTCTTAATAATAAAAATTAGTACATTCCTCAATAAATGCTATCTTTCATAATAATATTATTCGTCCGTTACAAGATGAAAACATTCATCCTCAATTACCTAATCAACAAAGTATTTTGTACTGTTATAATATCTTGTAACAGTACAAAATATTATATAATATTATCCTGTACTTTATAGTATATTAAGAATAGTAAATTCGCTATAAAATAATAGATAATGTATTTATTATATATATATATATCAAAAACTTATCAATGTAATAACTTATTATTTATTCTCTCACATAACAATTAGAAGAATATTGGCGAATTTAAAATATCTTATAGACAACGATGCGCTCAAAATATAATTTGGAATAACAAAACTTATTTCGCTAATACTTAATAAATCTTTTTAGGCGACTTTAATTTCAACTCTTCATGCGCTGGCTGCTGAAGCGGGAACCCTTGGGATAACATTACCACTATCACAGACAGAAGAAAAGAACATCAGGACATTACTATATTCTGTTGTAATACTAAAGGTAATGGTTTTAAAGAATATAAAAAAACTAAATTTAATCTTTTGATTAATTCAAATATTGAATTAAATATCTCTTTTCTTTCAGTAGAGTATAAAAATAGTTTGGATAAACTGGAATCAATGTAAAAGTGATATTTTCTTCGTGGACTGGTCACAGAATAGCCCTATTGTTACAGGTATTATCATATAATCAAACGAAAATTATACATTAAACAAGATTCAGTGAATTTCACACTGAACAGATACTACCTTTTCAAATATTGTTCCATTATTTAATACGATGTTTGTCGTTCCATAATTAAGCATTTAGTATTTTGTACTGCGCACTACCACTCTGTGAAATCAGCTGCTTGCAGAGGTATTTGCCAGCCAATACGAATTGGGGACCTCAAGAAAAACAGCGGAACAGCTTAAAGGCCCACGCAAATTAGGCGCTCAGGCGTCATATCTTGAAAGGCCGGCAACTCACCCGCACCCTAGTAAGAACTATGGGTGTCCATAGGTGAAAAACCGCTTATCTCCTGCTCGTTTGCCTCCGTTTTCATTTATAAAATAGCATATAATAACATTTTCTAAGTTATGCATTATAGGGAACATAATCTATATTCGTGACTACCTGCAATTTGAACCATTCATCAAACCATTATAATCATTTTTAACTGTCTCTAAGAAAAAGCGAAGCCATGCTGAAGCTTTTGCTGACGCACTCACTTGAGCTGGCTCATCCGAAGTGATACCACGGGTTGACAGAATACTCAGCATGAAATGGTACTTGTACTGTGTTTCGCAGATTGAGTGAGGATATTGGAGGCCCTTAAAAGTGCCGCTGAAGCCGCGTAAACAGCCGGCAACACAACCAATACGCGGACTGTGGCGCGGTTGTTTATGGGCGGCGGTGTTCTTTTACTATATAGGAGTCCCACCTGCTCCGTTGCATGCTATAAAATAAAACAAAAACAAATATTAACGGATTAGACTTACAGTTCTATAATTTCAGATTCATCCATACCTAGAAATAAATACCATTGGAGAGCATTGTTATTGGCACGAGAATGGATGGATTGGCAAACGAAACGGAGAGTTTCACCGATAGTCACTGTTACTTTTACTCTCGTCATGCTGCAAGTAGATATTTAATTAATTACATTATATTATTTATATATAACTAGAGACAAATGACTTACTTAAGATAAGTTATCGGCCGTTCATGGACACCCGTAGCTTTTAAGGAATATTTTTTTATTGTATAGCGGGTAAAGTAGCAGATGGGTCTTCTATATGGTAAGGGAACACGGCCGCTCGTGGACAACCGCACATTTCTTGTGTTGCCGGATTTTTACGTCAATTAAGCGGCATTTTTTGGGCCTCTGTTATCCTCGCCCATTAAGTTAAACACAGTAGAAGCTAGAATAAAAAAAGTATTGATTTGTTCTTCTACGTAGATATTACAGCGATGGCAGTCAAACATACCCGAAAGTGATGGTTACAGATGGCTTATTGCGTCTATAACATGGTGGATCGTATATGCTACACTTTTTCTAATGAATTGGTTAAAAACTAGATTCCTTACAAGTTCAGTAAGTTTGTTGAACGTATGCTGTGGTACAGAATTATCACTAATAGTATTTCAAGAGGAATATTATGCGCATTATATTCATGGAAGGTAATATCTATCATTTTCAATATAAAATTGTAAACAACATAGAATAAAACCTATTATTTTATTCCCAACTTCACAATGTTGCCAATACAATATGACTCAAACAAAATCTCCATCGTTAAATGTTTAAAAATGTATGTTTTCATAGTATACCTTACCTCTTAATTATTTAGGATTAAATTTTAAGCGCCTTATAAATTTTGTTTAGCAAAAATATATTTTATACATTCGTCTCATGACCACAAAGCCCAGATTCGCAGAGAACCTAATTTTGGGGTTGACAGCCCTAAATATATATTTATAACATAATAATAAGCTGAAGAATACTTAGGATTTTAAGTAGAAACACTTACTAAAAACTATGGTTTTCTTAGAAACGAGGAAAGTGATAGCAATATGACTTTTCCTGGACCTTTAGGATCCTGTCGAGTTGTATGTGCAGCACAAATAAGGTACTTTATAATTCAATAAGACAATAAAATAAAAATAATTATTTGATTTGTACAAATACAATTTTTTTCAGATCTGTTTATAAAAAGCTTACAAACAATGGATATGGTATATATACATTTAAACTAAAATAAAATAATAATTGTTGAAATACATTGAAATTTATATTTTTTTACAGATTTAAATCGAGAAGAGAATGAATCAAACCATGTCCTTTTGTCGAAGTTTCTTTCGGCCTTTTTCGAAAGGGTTAGTATATTAAAATTTTTATGTTAAATTATTTTTAATTTAAGTTTAGATATAAAATATTTCCTCATGAACACATTTTTTAAGTATTAATTATTGTATCATAATTGAAGCAACTTTTTACGTTTCACATATCATACGATCAATGTTCATTCAGTGTTATTTCATAATATATAAAGCCACATAAAATCTGTAAATAATAAAGCACTATCGGTTCTAGGCACTTGATGGATTAAGTTGGGTTGCTAATGAGCGAACCATATTTGAAAGAATTCTAGATGTTGAGCTGACTAGCCGTGAAGAAAGCAACATCAGCACTCTTTTGTATGACATTGGTGATAATACACCGTCCTGTTTAGCGCTAACATGGTAGGAAGTTTGATTATTTATTAACATAATACATTTTACTTGAATACCAGCAAAACAGATGGAGAGGCATTTAAAATTTGACTATAAAGATAATAAATAATTGTTATTAATTTTTAATAAAATTCGATGTAATCCGTTGCATTAAATTACATACACCACAGACATATAGTATGTGTCTATGTATAGTATCAGTTTTTACATATGAAATTGGCGTTTTGTATCTTAAATTAGAATATACATATTTATGAAAAAGATATTTGAGATCAAACCTACGACAAAACACCAATTTCATATGTAAAGAGCTAATAACGGCTCAGACGGATATAGTTATTACGACCAATGTTGATAAATCTACATACAAATATATAATTCCGATTACCAACAAACTTTCGGGGATTCACCCACTATTAAGTTCAACATGTTATTATTGACTTATGTTTTATTTTATTTTACCGTGCTTCATAAACGTCAAACTTATTCAGGTGGGGAGAAGAATTGACGATTGCCACATTTGACTGTATGTTGTATGGTTCTGTTTTACTTGCTACTAAATGTTCGTTGACCGCAGCACTAACAACACTTCTGATTTATCAAGTATGCATATTTCATTGTATATTTAATACTGTAAGTATCTGCTGGTGATACATCACCGCCTCTGATGGAATACCACGGCGTATTCCGCACATCGGTTCTGCTACAGTCAATCAGCGAAACATATTCTTTGAACACGTGGTAGCACTCCGGACGAGCCGGTCGAATTTTTATGTCAGTTTAAACTTTAGCATAAGACGAAGACAGACGACAGTTTAATACACTCGTCCGGCCACTGTGAAATAAAACTAAACATAATTTAAATGATAAATATTAATTATTAAGTTCTAAATTTTTATCTTATAGGTAATTTATAATTTCTGTATTTTCTACTTTTTATTTCTATTGTTGTTTATTTTTGTATTGTATTGGTAACTTTTAAGTAAATTACAAAACAAATTAATTTAATAATGCATACAATTATTTATGATAATTTAATTTTTAAACTTTTAATATTTGTTAGATTAATTTGACGAAGCTAATAATCTGACAGATAAATATTTTTTCCAGTTGCTGAAAGAAATGCGATCGTGGTTTGGATACAGAAATCTCAGACAAAAAACTGGTGTTGAATTGTAACCATGGACGCTTATATGAGAATAATTCTTCATGTCGTATATATTCTTTTGTTATTTAAGTTATATTCTACATCAGGAAATTTTTCCATGAATGTACGGTCATCAATCCAATCAAAACCTAAAGGCCCATTTTATAACCTTGTCGATAAAATTTGCGAGGTTTTGTTAGAAGATTTTACAAATTCTAGAATTTCCCTTTACATGAAAGCGTTTAGCAAAAGCTTAAAAGGTTTAGGGAGTGGATTCCTTCTTAAATTAATGATAAAACGATTTTCTAAGAAGCTCTTAAAATTATCTGCATACAATGGAAGATTGATAAAACCAAAAATTAAAGAATTTCGAAATATTATAACAGAGGGAAAACCATTTAGAAATGATTTATTTGTGGCCTTGAATAATATTTTCAATGTTTATCAAGATAACAAAATGGATGATTACATTTATGAATTAAAAAAATACGGATATAAACGAAGGGATCGTATTTATATGAGAACTAGGAGGCTATTTAAATATTTAATATTTCGTACGATTGAAAAACAAGATGAAAATATTATAGGCGATATTCAATTAAAATTTAAATTGGCAGTTATTGAATACATGGAGGACCAACAATAGGTATAGCTTGAAGAACTTTTTGCAATTATATTTATTGTTGATTGCATTGCAGGCCGTGAAATTATCAAAGTATTATCCCTTGTAATTTTTAATGTAATAAAAATGTGGATTCTAACCTTCATAAGCCTTTCATTGATAACTCTTTTTGATATTTGTTACGGTGAAGAAAATGTGGCAACCAACGACACGTATCTTATGCGAAAAATATTAAATTTGAATATAGCAAGATCTAATGAAATATTTGAAACATTTCTCAAACAGCTTTTAGACGTCCTCACGTCTCAAGAATTTTCAGCGAGGAAGCTCAAGAAATATTGCAAGATTTTATATAAAGAATTACGGTATTCTGAATATCATATGACGAGAAAATTTGGAAAGCATTTTAAATATCTATATCAAGAATATCATGATGATTTAATACAAGAACTCGAATTCTATAAGCGGGAACTGAGTAAGACAACAAAACGTCGAGTTGAATTTTTCTCAGCTATTAATGAAGCGTTCACTCTTCAACAGAAAATGCTCTTCAACGATTACATTTATGATTTAAGAGATTACGGCACTGACGACAAGTTAGACATAAGAAAGGAAACCAATAAACTCATCAACTACGTTATTATAGAGAGTATTCTAAAGTTAAGTGCGAAATCACAGAACGAAATAGTTTTTAAATTAAGAAAGGCACTTAAGGAATATAATTCGGAAAATTGAAAATTTGGGTTGTTGAAATATAATAAATGTTATTCCATTTCACGTGACTTTGAATGTGTTATTAAAATATATAAGGCACCCACATATTAATTTATATACGATAATTTATTACGAATCTAAAAACTATATTATTATAATTTTCGTGCCCAAGAAAGAGACATATTTGTTTTGCAAATAATTTTTACAACCATTCTATTATTTTTTTATCAATTTAGCCTTGAAAAACTTACCTATAAGATATTTTCAATAATTTTAATCATAAAGGTTATGCAAAAATACTGTCTTTTATGTTATACTATTGTAACAGTGCTTCGAAAATAAGCATTTGGTTATTAACTTTATATAAAACTGTGTATGGTATATTCTATGGTATAGCAACTGCCATAGACATGATGAAATTTATTGTATGGCAATACCATAGATTATCGATATAACAAATGAAATACGGCAACGTCACGCTTTCATACAGTGTTAAAACTTGAAGTGAATAGTCATTCGGCGTTCAGATATCTCTATTACATTATTTAAAAGTTTATATTTTTCTCAAAATGGCTGATAACAAAAGGTAAGATAAATTTTAACTCAAATTCGCTAATAAAAATTATTGCAACGTCCCTAATTGTATTCTTTAATAATAAGATAGCAACTAAACTTCGAAAATTGGCTTGTCATCATGTCTAACAATGGGTGTAAATGTAAAATTTTAAGATTCAAATAAGATTAAGAATTATAATGTTATTACAATTCTTTTGCTTATTCTCAATTTATGATAGAGAAGGGGTTGCCGACTAAAAGCAGTCATTTAAAAAATATTGTAATTATTACACTTTCATATATTTCTTAACAGTCCCGATGATCTCTCCACCGCGATTCTTCGGCGTAAGGATAGACCTAACCGCTTAATCGTCGAAGAAGCCGTCAGCGATGATAATTCAGTGGTAGCATTATCACAGGTTAGTCCATTATATGAAATGTTACCAAATACAAAATGTCACCACAGTTATTGTAATTAACTGAAAATGCTAGCAAGTTATTACTATGAAATAGTTTTATCGTTTCGTTTACTGTTAACTTGTAAAGGATTTTTCAGTTTTTTCATCACAGCTAAACATAGTTTAGTGTAAAGTTGTTTAAATAAATATTATTTAGTCAAATTTTTGTAATATTTATGGAATTATTATTAATAATAATTTAAACATTATAATTATTCTGTGCTGCTAATATTTTCTTACTGGTGTATATATGTTAAAAATTAATTTAGTTATCCATTTACTAGTAATTTTAAACAAAATACCTGTAATATTTTTATTACATCATAGGCAAAAATGGAGCAGCTACAACTCTTCAGGGGTGACACAGTTCTGTTGAAAGGCAAGCGTCGTAAGGAGACAGTGTGTATTGTATTGTCAGATGATAACTGCCCTGATGAGAAGATTCGAATGAACCGTGTTGTCAGAAACAATTTGAGAGTTCGTTTATCTGATGTTGTCTCAATAGCACCATGCCCATCAGTGAAATATGGAAAACGAGTACACATTCTGCCAATGGATGATTCAGTTGAAGGATTGACAGGGTAAGAACAGTTGGTGATACTGTTAATCTCCAAGTATTAGATGTTTTAAACATGAATAAATAATGTATATATGTTAAAGTTTGTAATAAAAAGTGCTAAGAAGTGATCCATAATAATATCCTTTATTTAAAGCTAGTTTTGTGCTATTTATTTTGCAACCATTATGACCAACAGGTCAATTAATGATTTAAATGGGTATCATTTTCAGAAATCTATTTGAAGTCTTCCTGAAACCATATTTTATGGAAGCATACAGGCCAATACACAGGGATGACACATTCATGGTACGTGGTGGAATGCGTGCAGTTGAATTTAAGGTAGTTGAGACAGATCCTGCTCCATACTGTATTGTGGCTCCTGATACTGTCATACATTGCGAAGGTGATCCCATCAAACGAGAGGTGAGTTTTGTTGTATATGACTAGGATTAAATGACGAAATAAAAGCAATTTAAATAATTTTTTTTATTTTTATGCCAGCTTGGTGTAGGCAGCTACAAAATATAAGCTTAACTGTTATTTGTTGTATGTGTCACAAAGAGTCATAAAATATCTATATTTATAAATATATACCTAATACCAATAAAACTATAGGAAGAAGAGGAAGCTCTAAATGCAGTGGGTTACGATGACATTGGTGGGTGTCGCAAGCAGTTAGCTCAGATAAAGGAGATGGTAGAGCTGCCTCTGAGGCACCCATCCCTCTTCAAGGCCATTGGTGTGAAGCCACCACGTGGTATTCTCATGTATGGGCCGCCTGGTACCGGAAAGACTCTTATTGCACGAGCTGTGGCTAATGAGACTGGTAAGAATATTAGTCTAGCAATGTTTATCAGTATACAAATTTGATATAAATTAATGTCAGATGTGTCTTGGAAGTGTCAACTGGAATAAATGGAACAATTATGATACAATTTTGAATTTCAATACTGACATTATCAATAGTTCTTATTGTTTAGGATCTGTTCAAAATGTGTATGTAATTAACATAGTGGGGAAAGTAGATATATTATTATAAATGCACAAATTATAGGAAAACAATGTTTTCAACTAGGCTATATATTTTTTA
Organism: Delias oraia; assembly: GCA_018230265.1. Taxonomy (NCBI): domain Eukaryota; kingdom Metazoa; phylum Arthropoda; class Insecta; order Lepidoptera; family Pieridae; genus Delias; species Delias oraia. The sequence continues at coordinate 18,493 of DWCF01000151.1, read as the reverse complement.
TATTATATATTTTTGTCAATCAATATTTCAGTATTATTAGTAAAAAACCTATCAAACTTATTCAATAAAAAAAAGTGATGCTAATTTATTGGATTACCACCTCAGGTGCCTTCTTCTTCTTAATCAACGGTCCAGAGATCATGTCTAAGCTGGCTGGTGAATCTGAATCCAATCTGCGTAAGGCTTTCGAGGAGGCAGACAAGAATTCGCCGGCGATCATCTTCATTGACGAGTTGGACGCCATCGCTCCCAAGAGAGAGAAAACTCACGGCGAGGTTGAGAGACGTATTGTGTCGCAGCTCTTGACTCTTATGGATGGTGAGTTTTATCCTACTAATAAACGCGAAACTTTTCAAGTATGCGTGGATCTTTGTTAGTCTTTAAACCTACACTGATACTAATTGTGAAATAATGTCTTTTTATGCATAACATTAAATATGTACTGCATTAATAAGCTTGGCACATATTTGTATCATTTTTGTCTGAAGCAATATACCAAAATGGTACAAATTAATAAATTTGCATAGTGTATAATCTAATATTTCGTCTTAGGTATGAAAAAGTCGTCCCACGTGATCGTAATGGCAGCTACCAACCGTCCGAACTCCATCGACGCGGCGTTACGTCGCTTCGGACGTTTCGATCGTGAGATTGACATCGGAATACCGGACGCCACTGGACGCCTTGAAATCCTACGCATACACACCAAGAATATGAAACTGGGCGATGACGTCGATTTGGAACAGGTAACGCTCATCGTCTATCATACACAGCCTTTTCGTGAAAAAAATAATGTTGAACTTCCACAAGTCTTACGTCCGGCAACACAACCGTGGTTTAAAAGAGGCTGGGGGTGTTAATGGGCCGCTTATCCTAGGTGAGCTTCCTGCGCGTTTGCCTCTCGATTTTCATTGATAAAACTCTCGGTTTTCTGCGTATTAAAAAATACAGTCATCCTAACTCTAGTCTCTACATAGATAGCTGAGAAATGTTCACGCCCAACATTTTTTCGCCAGGCTAATGTTGAGCCATTTCTGAGACAATTAAAGTTAAATAAAAGTTAAAGTTAATACAATATTTTAAATCTATGTTATAATTAAGAAATTCTCATGAACAGATTGCAGCAGAGTCTCACGGCCACGTGGGTGCCGATCTGGCCTCCTTATGCTCGGAGGCTGCTTTGCAGCAGATCAGAGAGAAGATGGACCTAATTGACCTCGAGGACGACCAGATCGATGCCGAGGTGCTCAACTCTTTGGCCGTCTCCATGGACAACTTCCGTGTAAGTTATTAATCAAAATGGCAATATTAGCAAAACCATAAAATAACATAAAGGCCGGCAACGCATCCAGGACAATTTTTCGTTTAGGTACTTTTTATTTCAATGATTGTATTTTTTGTTCGCAAAAAGCAAGCTCTTAAGTCTTAATAAGAAGTCAGGGACAGTTTGCAGGGGGATTTTGCCTTCAAACTGACGACGAAGGTTTTTGATGTCGAAAATAATTTGGGATAAAAAAAGTAATAAAAAACCAATATATGCTAAACGATCAAATGTAAAAACTTGTTTTGTACTGTGCTTGTAAATAATACTTAGTCTTAAAAGTTTTAAAGTATTATAATCAAAGTTTTAATTCATACATCCAATGAACGTCATAGATACCTACAAATATTTCACGAACATGTTCATGTCGAGAAGAACAGTATTCCCGCTCGTTTTATATAAAAGAGCTATTTAATGCACCCGTGGGAGAGCCATGCTGAAGCATATTGGGACGGCTAATTGTACCGGCTCGTCCGAAGTGATACCACGACAGAATACTCAGCGTGAACGGTACCTGTACTGTTTCGCTGACTGAGTAAATCGGAGGCCCTTAAAAATGTCCCTTGAAGAGACGTAAGAAGCCGGCAACACAACCAATGCGCGGATATATTATTTTCATATTTGTCGGTTTTTGTTTAGGTTACTTTTGTTATTTTTGATATTTATATATTATACTAACACTTATTTTGATTTCTAATTTAGATTGAATATTATTTTTCAAAATCATAACTCGTAAAAATACGTGCAGTTTTTGATCGTGTTAATTTGTAGCGGTAAAAATATAATTGGACTCCGATGTGCTCAACGATTTAAAATTCGTTGATGTTATGTTACTTGTCTTTTTGTGAGTTAAACTTATGTACCATAACGCCAATTGTCCAGGAATATTCGAAACCGAAGCTATAATTGCTTGCTATAAATGATGTAATAATGATATATGGTTTCTCCAGTACGCGATGACGAAATCGTCGCCGTCGGCGCTCCGCGAGACAGTGGTGGAGGTGCCGAACGTGTCCTGGAGCGACATCGGCGGGCTCCAGAACGTGAAGAGGGAACTGCAGGAACTGGTGCAGTATCCCGTGGAGCACCCCGACAAGTTCCTCAAGTTTGGCATGCAGCCGTCTCGGGGAGTGCTCTTCTACGGCCCGCCTGGATGCGGTGAGTTGTTTTATAAAAATAAATTATGTTCTTCACTTCAAAATTTAATTACAATCCATAAATTCGTCAAACACGCAAAATAGGCGCGCATCTGGTGTTGCGAAAAATAGCCTGTTTCAATACATTCTATCTGAAAAGGTTTATCTTATATAAATATATAATATTAACTTTAAATATCATTTCACATTTATCCATATGCACAATTAGCTTTTTTTTATTCTCTAGTGGACAACGAAGCAGGTGGGTCTCCTATATGGTAAGAGAACACCGCCGTCCATGAACAACCGCGCCACAGTCCGCGCTGTAAAATGTAAAAAAATGCTTATGCTTTAGCAAGGTTCTCCCACAGGTGCGACAGTATTAAGGTACTCGTCCGGCCTGTGTCAAGCCCTTGCAGATACCGAATAAATTATTATGAATTAAATTATAATTGTCCGGACCGAGATTCGAACCCGATACCTCTCGCTTCATGGTACACTTTCATAACCATTACACTACGGGGCTCTCAAAAATGTCGAGCTAATAAAAATGTCCAACTAATTGATTTATAAAAATATTCCGTTGTACCAAAGACATGTCGACTGTTTAAACAGGTAAAACCCTGCTGGCCAAGGCGATTGCGAACGAGTGTCAGGCCAACTTCATCTCGGTGAAGGGACCCGAGCTGCTGACCATGTGGTTTGGCGAATCGGAAGCTAATGTGCGAGATATCTTTGACAAGGTAATCCTTTTCTTTTCTTTAATGTAAGAATGTGTCAGAAGGGCAAGACGTCTCTTGTGAGTTAATATGCAGAAATGTTACACTATGAGCTTGGGATCTACGCAAATAATTTGAATGAGTAATGTTTAAGGCGTTTTGTGTATTTCATTTTCACTTGTGTACACCAATACGACTTGGAGACTTTCAAAATAAGATCGTACATATCCCTAAAAGGTGGAGCCTCTCCCCTCAAGGAATGGGTGTGGCCATGGGCGGATGACCGCTTCACCTAGGTGAGCCTCCTGCTCGTTTGCCACCCTCATTCATAAAGAAAACAAAAGCCCAACCAATTATTTTGACTAGACTAATACAAATTTCAGAAATAAATATATCGTGTCTTAAATGTTTAACGTGAATTCCAGGCCCGTTCAGCGTCCCCCTGCGTGTTGTTCTTTGATGAGTTGGATTCGATCGCCAAGTCCCGAGGTGGGTCTGTATCGGATGCCGGGGGCGCAGCGGACAGAGTTATCAACCAGATTCTCACGGAGATGGACGGCATGGGCGCAAAGAAGAACGTCTTTATTATTGGTGAGTTCATTCGTATAAGATGTCTATGTTATTCATTAGCCATTTGGATTTGTGACAATATTAACGCTAAATGTGTGTATAAGTAGTTATTGGTTTATTGTTTTATGCTATACCGGACAATTACGGAGTCACCTATATAGTAAGAGAATACCGTCGCCCATGGTCAACAGCGCCACAATCCGCGCTTCAATTGCGATGTATAATTAATTTGGATCAAAATATGAATACTTTTTCATATAGATTTTTTTTAGACCGATAACCTTTAACCCTCTAAATATAGAGGCTTAAAGTCAAAGTTATCTGTTTTGTTTTCGCAATAATTGCAAGAAAGCGAGAAAATGTACTTAAGACATAATTTCAATTGAAGTGGCTTCTTTGAAAGTGGCAATGTTTCACGACCATTCCAGGTGCGACAAACCGTCCGGACATAATCGACCCGGCGATCCTGCGCCCGGGTCGTTTGGACCAGCTGATCTACATCCCGTTGCCGGATGAGAAGTCCCGCGAGGCGATCCTGCGAGCCAACCTGCGCAAGTCGCCCATTGCCAAAGACGTCGATCTCACGTACATTGCCAAGGTATTATTGTTTTTTATTATTTATTGATTAATAAAACTCACCAATACAACAATCAAAATAATATTACGTGGATTTTTACAACCTACAAAAATCTTAAAATTTTTCAAACATTGTCTTTAAGTACAGTTATAAAGTATAATCTTATTATACCCTGAAATTAAGGACCATGTCTCTAGACAGAAATGTTGCAGGTTGTTTTTGATTATCATACAATAAATAAACGAATAGCGTTGAATTGCTCGTATTAAATTAATTCATAAGTGTATATAGCATTAATCACAATTATGTGTTGAGATATTTCGTGATTTGTCAAAACCCTCAAGCCTCACGTGATGAATCGACGAGATTAATATAATTCTTGTATTAATATATACTTGATTCTAATGTTGTATGCAAAGGTTACACAAGGCTTCAGTGGTGCTGATCTAACGGAGATCTGCCAGCGAGCGTGCAAGCTGGCGATCAGACAAGCCATCGAGGCAGACATTCAGAAGGAGAGGTCACGCCAGCAACAGACCGCCGCTGCTGTCATGGACGTCAGTAATCCACCAACCAATTAATCATTTGACCAACAATGGCCAGCATCCGTAATTTTAACCTCCTAAAACTTCTATTATTGAGAAATAGAAACCCCTGTCAGAGACAGTCGTTTCTACCTCACGGACCTGTATAAGCGATGATCGAGCTTTACCTATTTATTTTATAATATGTATTACATATTTACTACTTTTGTACTTGCTGCGACCTGTACGTACTTGTTATTGCTGCGTATCTTTGTAAGAGAAATGCTACGCTTGCACCTGCATTAGTCAGAAAACTATAATTAGAATGAGATATTATACATCCTTCAATTCTCACTCTTTTTAAAATTACAAATCATTTATTCAAATAGGCCCCATAAGTTACCATTGGTTCGTAAGATGTACCTCTACGAGAAGAACCAACAAGAAACTTATGGAGTGTAATGTTTGGCTTATCAATAGACAAAATAGTACACTCAATAGGTTACCAAATAGACTATAGTTGGTTCATTTATGTGTGCTAGCTCTAAAGCTACCAATTGGATGCTTCTGCCTTAAGTGCATAAAGGTATTCTCTCATTGTACTTTAGAGTTTGGTCTATGAGAAGTAATTTCAATATTTGCGTGGTATTAGGGTTGCATGATTGTACAGATGGACGACGAATATTAATAGAATGATTGTACAGATGGACGAAGAAGACCCGGTGCCTGAGATCAGCCGTGCCCACTTTGAGGAGGCGATGAAGTTCGCGCGTCGCTCCGTCTCCGACAACGACATCCGCAAGTACGAGATGTTCGCGCAGACGCTGCAGCAGAGCCGCGGCTTCGGGACCAATTTCAGGTGATGCGACCGTTAAAATATATCGTCTGCCTTATGCCATAATAATTAGTGGTAGTTTTTGAGAGCCTCGTAGCGAAGTTGTTTTTTAAGTCTACGAGGATACGAGTGGTATCGGATTTGAATCCCGGGCCGGAAAATTATTAATACATTTTATAAATTATTCGGTCTCTGGAAGGCTCGGCCACTGATAGTGGCCGAGTGTCTTATTACTGGCGCACCCGTGAGAGAACTATATAAACGCTCTAATTCTTGTCGGCTTGTTCGAAGTGACACCACGGGCTCACAGAATACTCAGTGTGAAACGGTAGTTGTACTTGAAACGGTACTCCTACTATGTTTTGCTGAGTAAATGAGGATATTCGAGGCTCTTAAAAATGCCATTTAAGAGCGGTATAGAAAGCCAACCAATGCGTGGACTTTGGTGCAGTTATGGGCGGCGGTGTTCTCTCTTACCATATAGGACACCACTTATTTCGTTTTCATAAAAAAATAAGTGAAATAGCATTTCTGTTAAATTATAAAAATAAAAACTTGTACAAAATAAATACACACACTAATTGAAATGGAGAAAGTTTCACCTTTACCTATGTATCTTTAATGTTAATATGAAAAACTTTACAGATTCCCAACAAGTGGTGGCGCGTCGGGTGGCACGGGCACTTCTGGCGGCGACCAGCCAACCTTCCAGGAGGAGGGCGGTGACGACGACCTCTATAGCTAGATCCATTGAGACAGACGGACTAACATACATGTGTGGGAGAGGGGACAGTATCACCTATTGTATGCCTATAAGAAATAAACGTGGATAGATTATTTGTTGTTTTCATCGCGCGTTTTGAGCATGAAGCGTCGTTTGTTCTGGCCATTTGCACTAACCAACTCCGCTCAAGCGAGCATAGCCATTCGGGATGTCTATGAGGGTAACTGTCAAAGGCCACGAGCAGTTTTGACTCTATTTTGAATAGATGAAAAGATTTACCAAGACATTTGTGCTCATAGCGCAAAGGAGATTATACACGCGTATGTCTGGCCGTTAGTTTCGCCGATTGTGGACGATGCCTCAACTCGAATACCAGCCGCTGGTTCGGAAATGCATCGTTGATGGTTGGCGACGTTTCAGTTAGGAGTAATTTAAGATATGTGTATGTTATGGGTCGGAATCACGAAGCGAATTGGTGCACATCACCTGCACAATATCAGAATTAGTAAATCTTATTGGGCCATGTATTGAACGTGTTATACAGTTTCGCAGTGATTTTTTAATTAAATTTTTATAGATCTAAATCGTGTTTTATTTATTAATGTCTAGCTTATAAGGAAAGTCTTGATTTTAAGTTAATAACAACTTGAAAATTGAGTAACTTGTTGGTTCATCTTGCTAACCAATGGTAGTTTTACTACTATTGTAAAATGACTTGCAAAGGTGCATCTTACAAAGCCTATTTGTATAAATGCTTTTGCGTTTGAGATATGTACGAATATTTCTCAACAAATTCATACTCAAACTTCTCTTAAAAAAATACAAAAAGCAGTTTTGAATTACTATTTCTTTTACAAGGTTTTTAAAACGCATTTTTATCGTTTCAATTCCTCCTAAAACTTAGTTAAATTTTATTATTATATTTCTGCTAAAAAGTAAAATGTGAATTTAATATAACATAAAAAAAACACAACTGTTAGAGACTCACTTATTATGGGAACAAGTTCTTGCAACTTGTCTTAACTAACATGAAATTGTCATTCTGACTTTTAAAAAATATATTTTTGTAGTTTTACATAATAAATTATTTAAAATGGTTTAAACCTGCTAACAATGCCTAAATTAAGTGACAATTACTACCAACGAAAATGTTATTTCGAGCGAGGCCAAGTACCAACGCAGAGTGTAATGAAAAACAAAATGAGTCCACCTCTGGCTGAAGTGTATTTTAAATCAATGACTCCTAAACTGAAGGTTCTCGCAGGTCTTGAACCACCGATGAAGGGTGGTGGAAGTGATTGGTATGTCCCGCCTCGGGACATCCTCCAAGGAAGAGCAGTTTTAAAACCTGAGAAAAATGAACACCTGTCAAAGCTTGGATTCAACGGAATCGATTTCTTTGGTGAAGAACTAGTACAACGACATTATAAAAATATGGATAAGGAGAAAAAACGAGCACTCGAAGAAAATGACGCAGAATGGATAAGGAAAGTGGCGATCAGTACGAGGCAACAATGGGAACAGACTTCAAGAGAATGCGCTGAGAGCAATACCAGCAACATACGAAAAGCGTTTGAGGAATTCAGGACACTATACACTGGTTCAATAAACAACATTGAATCTTTGCTATACGAGGCTGCAATCAAAGAAATAGAGTCCGTGGGTGACGCAGCTCACGCGACGATGGAGGCACGTTATAAAAAATTCCTAAAACAACAGGCAACGACATTATACGATTCGTATGCTAACATTTTAGATAAAGAAAAGACGAGGTTGAAAAATAAGTTTATAGAGAATATAGAAAGATCTCGGACGGCCACGACCAATCATTTACATGACATAAATTTAGATAAACATGTAGCCGTTGAAAAACTCCGTATGTTTGTTGAATGCCAGAATTTAGCGTGTCAAGCCTATGTCGCTCTGAAGGAAAGAGAAGAGTGTCAAGAGGATATGGACAGATCCGAGCATCTGCATCAGAAAAAAATTAAAAAGCTCAAAGAAGATATAGCTTACAAGGAATTCGAAATCGAACTATCCATAGAAAAGGAAAAGAGGAAGCAAGAGTTTATTAAAATATGGAAGAAAAAGGTGTGTCACGTTGTAAAAAAATTTCAAGAGTTCGTTAGTTATTGCTTAAAGTTACTACCGAACCATGCCGATTTCTTTATAAACATGGAGAAATTAATGTTACTACAACTCAGCGAAGCAATGACCACTCCGAGCTATGAAAGCATTTTTAGCCCAGAACCCGAATCGGACAAAGACCCCATACCGAAGCCGCATCCTTTTTACGTATTCTGCGACAAAGGTTTCAAGCCTAAAATCGACCAGGATCTCTGTCCGAAGCATTGTACCTCTAGCGCCTCCCATTTTCCGGTCGTAGTTGTAAATAATAGATTGGTTTATACAAAGTGCGACAACTTCGACGCATTCCCTGAAGAAATCAAGCGATTGATTGAGGAGCGTGGTCGGGACGAAGACGTAGCCGATGATCATGATTACACATATGACATACCTGTAAAAACTACGTCGTTGCAACAGATACTCGAGTTAAATCTCGAAAGCTCTATAATGCAGATTCTACAAAAAGAGATACCAAATATAAGAAACGTGCCCACCAAGTGTTGTTATTGTAAAATTCCTTATTGTTTTTGTAGTCCTTCACACGCTTCAGAATTTAAAATTAAAAAACCAATTGAGTTGGAAAAGCCCATCAGTATAGACGAAATACCCTCAGGTGATAAAATAACATCACGCAAAGCGGAATTGGAACATCTCCGGGAGCCAAAATGGGACAGCTATATGAAATTCATCGAACCACAAAAGTGTAAATGCGGCAAGCGAGCTAAGAAACATCTCGAAGAACATTTACCTGCTTATATGAGAAAGACTTCAAAGTTCCAGGAGATTGATTTACCAAATTATGAAATGTGTCCTCTTGACACATTGAAGCTCTTAGTTAAGCGAGCAAAAGGCAAGAGAACCCCTCCTCCGACTCCTGAAAAGGCAGAGTCGAAAACAAGGAATGTTAGCACGCAATTCTCTGACGTTGAATTTGAGGACCTGTGCGAATGTTTCTCTGATGAAGGAATAGAAAAACTATTCAAAAAGTTGATTGTGGAATCCAGGCTGTTTGACGAAGTTGCCTCTCCAAGATTTAAGGTTGTGGATGGCTCCGTGAACGCAATGGATATGAACACAGACCCCGCTGCATTTGTGGAGGACAGAGCCTACTCTTTGCGACATATATTGCACGACGCACCAATTTTAGAAGAACTATTCAAAAAGGACGATTGTAAATTTTAGACTATTTACACATTTCTCCGAATATATAATTTTGTTATTCTTTTTAATTATTAAACCGGAGGGCAACGGGCGGATGGCTTACCTAGAAGTCATCCACTGCATATGGACTCTTGATCCCAGTTGGGCCGCGGGTGCGTGGGCAGACTTTAAGGTACGCTGTTTTTTAAAGTTTTGTAATACCTCTGCAGATATCCGAGATTACAGTGAAAGCACTCTCACTGTGTTGCACGCAGCACGAAATGTCTTTAAAAATGCTGGGGTGTGGAACGAAAAACATAAACGAAGTGATAACAGATGAAATTACAAAATATTAATTGTATTTGCATTTTGAACCCAATTTTTTTTATATAGCGGACAACAGCAGGTGTCTCCCATATGGTAAGAGAACATCCCACTATTAATAAATGCGCCACAATCTGTTATCCTCACTCATGCAACGAAACAGTGCAAGTACCGTTTCATGCTGAGTAAGTACTATAAGAGCCCTTGCGAACGTCGGCAAGGTTTCCACTGCACCCAAAATTTATTCGGACTATAAGAGATGAATAGCTTAATTTTGAGTCTTACTCTAATACTAAGAAGAGGATAGATCAAGTGAAGATCTTCGGAGAAAATAAATATAATTATTGATAATAGATTTTTTATAAAATTATAAATATGTTACAGCTAATAAATTCAGTCCGTTACGTAACTTCGTTCACTGCCATCTGCTGCAGAAGATTCATCACGTGACAGAATCTTTCTTTGACCTCAGTCTGCGAGCGGTGTGGCAACAGCTCGCATATCCTCACGAGCACCTTGTCAGACCCTCCTGCCCCCTTCAGCACCTCCAGCATCGTCTTGTCCTCCTCTCTCGTCCAACTTTTCACCTCAATCTTAGCATCTCTCGGCCTTTCCTCAATTTTAAAGGTCACCTTCAGCTCTTTGTGGTTCCGTTTGTCGGATTTCCTTTTGTCAACGCTTTTGCTTTTTATTTTCAATTGTTTGATATCCTTTTTTGTATTATCGTTTACATCTTTTGCCGTTTTCGTCGGCGATTTGGTCTGTTTTCTCGTTTTCTTAGGCGGAACTTTACACGCTTCCTTATTCTTCTTCGTCGATCTGTCGTCTTCCGAGTTTGTGGAGGAAATGAACGCGGTTGGAGCGAGCCGCTTCCAGTGCACCCGATACGGCTCTTTGCTGTATGGATATGTGACGCAGGCGGATCTCAATAACCTGCCGTGTTGAAGAAACACCCGTCCCTGAAGGTACTGCAATTAATAATTACGTTATCCATAGACATAATGTAACCACAATAAAAATTATATACTCGATCAAAGTTTGAGCTTTCAATTGCGGTAAAAGAACAGACAAATTGAGAGTGTAGGTTCAAAAAAAATCAGGGAATAAAACATTTAGGGCTTGCTAAGCTAAAATTATGAAGATGTAAAGTTTGTATGTGTGTTACGTTGTAGAGGACTTTTTGGCAACGCACCCACGGCCCTACAAGGACTAGAGGTGTCCATGGATGCCCCGGCTCGTTTGCCACCGTTCCCATTAAAAAAATCTGAATCAACTGAACCGATCACGAAATTTTTTTCAACTATAGAATGATATGTTATTTCGGCGACACCAAACAATTTTTTTATTTTTTTATGGTATAGCGGATAACGGAGCTGGTGTGTCAGTTATATGGTAAGAGAACACCACCGCCCATAGTCCACCTATTGCTTGTGTTGCCGGATTTTTACGGCGCTTAAGCAACATTTTTAACTCCTCCGGTATCATCACTCACTCAGCGAAACATAGTAGAAGTATTGTTTCAAATACAACCACCATTTCACGCGTAGTATTTTGTGAGCCCGTAGTATCTTAACAAGTTGTATCTACAATTGAAATGGCTCTCTTAATATGTTTAGTGTCGTTCAATACTCACGACTGAATCCAGTCCCTGTTTGCAATTAGGTTGCTTCTTTTTATCCTCCGGCTCAAACTCCCACACATCGTATCCTTTATCAGACTCTATGAAACTCTCGTTTATAATATCCGTACTAGCCTCGTAAGCACTAGAGATTCAAAAAATCAATTATAAAACAATATTTCGTTATTCTTGTTTTATTATATTTTTTATTAAGTAAGGCGGACAATGGAGCAGGTGAATCATCTATATGGTAAGAACACTACCGCGCTTTGGTAGTTTTGCCGAATTTTTACGCCGCTTAAGAGGGCATATTTTTACGGCTTCCGATATTCTCACTCACTCAGCGAAACACTACAAGTACCGATTCACGCTGAGTATTCTGTGAGCCCGTAGTATCTTAATATAGGCATATTTTAAAGCATTAGAAACTTTTTGGTGTTGTGTAAAGTAAAATAATAACGTGGTGTTATTTTATTTTTAATTCATATAGGTATGTTTGTTTAATATTATTTGCTTCTTATCACAGCACATAATATGGCTTTATTCAGCATAGCTCTCCCACAGGTGCCGCAATGTTAAAACACTCGCCCGCCCATTATCAAGCCCTCCCAAAGAAACCGAATATATAAAAAATTAAATTATAACTGTCCGGACCGGGATTCGAACCCGATACCTCTCGTTTTGTGGTACTTACAAAACCACTTAGCTACAAGTCTCGATATGTTTGTAAAGTGCGATATTTACCTTTCTGGTGGCCTTTCATCAGGGAACATCGATTTAAACATCTGCATCAGCCGAGGATTTGACCTGATGTGTGGTAGAATACGACACTTCATATCTTGACTTGAACCATTGTTTATTGCAGTGATGGCTCGCAAAATTTTACGATATACTGTAGGCTTTCTGCCTATTGTTTTCTGAAAAAAAATTAAATGAAATAGAGCTCTTTTTACGCTTATCTTAAATAACAATCAAATGAACTACTTATTAAAAACAATTCCGTGGAAGTGGTGATAAGAGAATGACGGGTGGGATTTTGTACAAATCATAAAACTTCATTATTTAGTCAAATTCAAGAACATTAAAAATGCAGTATGATGGAATGAATGCGAAATGGTTTTATTCATGAAGTTATCAACGCAAGTTATTATGAAGGTCATCTGCCAATGGACACCCATGGCCCTGCAAGGGGGTGCTATGCTAAATGGGCCTTTTGCTTGTTTGCTACTGTTTTCATAAAATAAAATAGTCTGATCAAATCAGTCAATTTGAATCACCTACCAGTTATCAAGAATATACCAAATATATTATAATCATCCATGTTAAAATAAGTTGTTTACATAATTTAAGTCAGTCTCTTCATTATCTTGATATAATAAAATGTCATATCTTAAAAATTTTATGTAGTACCTGACAAAGATTCACAGTATCTAGGATTGTAAAGAAAAGCATCTCAAGCAAGCAAATAATATTTTTGAATAATTATTTACACCAAAAATTTGTTGATCTATATATTTATATAGATAGGATTTTTCAATTTGTTTTAAGTTTTATATAAAGCTTAAAATGGTGTCACAACTTTTGGAGTATCACGTCATATCTATTAGTAAGATTTTAATAAATGTGATAAATTCATTTAGGAAACAAAAATATTTCAAAAAGTTAAAATCAGTTACATATAAATCAAATCATGCATGAAAAAGTAATACACTGGCGTTTGTTCTTTTCTACATGATATAAAAGTATAAACAGATAATGAAATATACAATTGCATAGCATAAAATAGTGGTATACCTGTAACAGTACTATAAAACTAGTCATTTGAGTCAAAACATAATGATCCATAAATCTCCCAACTTCAGCTGCCTGTCCAGGCTTTAAAAACAATAAAAACTCTTCAACAATATCTTTATGCTCATCACCAAAAAGCTCTTCTATCTTCCTATACAAATCCACAGGCGTTTCCTTCCCCGGATCAAATGATTTTAATATCATACGAAACTGGGGAAATTTGTTGTTCAACAATGATGAGCTTGAAAATCTGGTTCTAACTTTTGAATAGTATGATCTGACGAAAGCTGGAAGAGAACCAATATAAGGATAGATAAATTCATGTATTCCATATGTCTTTCTTTATATTGTTTTGATTAGAATAAACTAAGAAAGCATTTTCATTAGACATTTGATTAACAAGCTTTGCAAAATGAGATTTCCTTCTATTTTAAACTGATTATTTTTTTTCAAGCCTCTAATCATTTAAACTAAATGATTACATACATTAGTAGCAATCAGAATGTGAAGAGATTTTGTTGATAACTTATAAAAATAATTATCAATGTAGAACTGTGATTGTTATTGTAGTTGGTAATGTTTATACCTGTTTCCAGCTGATTTACATCCACTTTTGGTTTTCCTACTTCATTATTATTTGTGCTAATTGGTTCCACAGGAGATTCTTTTGAAGTCCCAGCACCGTTTACTAAAATTTCCGTCTGAAAGTATACTGTGATTGAGAAATTTAAAAATGGCAGCCACTTACCTAATGTCATAATTTTTGTACGTTGTAACAGAGGCGTAAATTAAACTTTTGGAGGTTTTCAACTATTTAAATACTTTGACCTAGATTCCATGTACTACTAACACATTTTTTTTTAGTTGTAATCCCTAAAGATAACTCACAAAAGTTACATAAAAATAACACGTATTCTCTGACTCACCTCTAGTTTACAGGGCGGTTTAGTTATTATATTTTGGGGTAAAAAAGTAGTTGTTGGTTCTAATTTATTGCCAAAAGCATCCTGACTCTCTCTAGTAAATATAACGGGCATTGATGGCAGCATATTTGTTCAAATTAAAGATCTTCGCAATCGACGTTCCACACCTTGGCACTAATTTGTCAGATTCCTTATTTAACTGAGCCTCAAAGTAATCACTTTATCACACATAAAATTAAAAAATTAAACACATACTTGTGCAGTAAATACATAATTTAATATGTTTAAAACATACAATACTTTACAAATAAAACGTATATAAAAAATTTGGAAATATTTACGTTTGACAGCCAACAAGAACGACGCGAGGCGCGAGCGGCGAAATCTTAAAAATTTAAACGTTTCATTTTATGATTCCTGTATAAGTTGATATTTTTTATTTAGAAACAAATAAAAGATATATTTATTCTATAATGTCATTTAGGAGTTTTTTTATAAAACTTACATAATTATTATTACTATAGCGACTGCAATAAAGAGAAATAGAGAAATGAAAGGTACCTAAAGTATGAAGATGAGCGCCTGAGGCGAGCCATTACAATTATTTGTTTTTAGTTTTTTCGAGAAAATTATAACATTTATCTTAAACTTTTACACATAATATTAAATACCACATCAATTCTGGTAGGAGATTGATATTTATGACTTAAGTTTTTTAAGGCGCAATAAAATATATAAAAAACATTTAGGAATTAAAGTAACCCTGAGGAATAAGAACTTTTTGGCATGCTGCAAGTTTTTGTTTAAATTATCATATTGAATACCTATATTCCAGTAGTGTGTTGATAAAATGAGCAGAAATTTAATTCGTCGTCTATTTAATAATCACCTATTTAAAAATTGTATGTTGTTAGATCGGTTGTCTAGATACCGAATCGACCGTAGCTGCATAGCTCAAAGTAGGATGCCCTTTATTCATTCAATAATATTTATTTAAACAACAAATCACGATCATGAAATTAAGGTAAAGAGAATTTAATTAATTGGATTATGGCTGCAATAGTACCTACAGGACTAAATGGGGTAAGAAAATAATATGAAAAACAATGTTCTTTGTATCTGATGTTACGATGTTTCCAATATCATATTCACAATGGCGATGGTATTCAACCGAAACTATATTGTGGTTTATTTTAAAAGACTTTCTTATTTAATATATACATTGTTATACTCATCCTCTTTGCGGATACATTTTATTATCCTTATCATGTGAAAAATAACGATTGATACATAATGTTACCTAACTTACCTCATGTTAATTTGTTTTCATGAAAGGAAATATTAGGAATGTTAAAGGGTTAGGTAAGCTGTCGATAAATGATATTGTTGAGTGTACAATATGACCTTTAGAATAGATAGAAACTGTTTTATTAATGATTCCTTGTAATTATTCGATATTTGTACTCTTTATAATTCCTAGTGTAATTAGTTTCGTGCATACTGTGTCCGGATTTTACTGGCCTCGTTAAACAGGAAACCGAAATGTATGTTTTATACTTATGTTTATATCAACGCAGTTTAATTTTGAACCTACTTGAGGTAACACGATTAAAAGTGGTTAAATATGTCTGAGGAAAAATCTGGAAAGAGTGAAGGCACAAAAAAAATCGCTTCGAATGAAGTGAACTTTGAGCAGATGTCGGTTCAAGAAGGATCTAATGATCAAGTGTGTACTTTTTTAATTCAAATGCTTAGCATATTTAGGAAATAAAATTATGTGATTATCTTCGCAAAGAATATTTAAAACGATATAATAATGTAAAAATCGAGTAAAAATTAGCAGATGAATTTATAACAAACAATATTCTAATCGAATGACAGAGCTACTTTCGTCTATGTCATAGGTCTTTATTATCTATGCTTATAAATGCTATGATTATAAAGTTCTATAAAAAATATAATATAATTTTTTATTTACCTAAGTAAAAATGCTGATAAAAATTAAACAATGTCATTAGATTCATCTGCCTCTATTATAAATTCTCACGGTTCCGTTTCTTAGAATGCATCATATAGGACCTAAATCATTGTCAAGAAGCGATTGTTATTTTTAATAACAAAAAAACGATGAATTTGAATTCAGTTTGATTATTAAAGATATCATATGGCATCTTCAATAAAATGTATTTTATCTTTAAAATGATCTTAACATTCAGAAATGGACATGTATTATCTAATTATATGTATATTATGCACTAGCAACGACCCACAATTAAGGCCATATTTATACTTTAGTGTACTCTATGGTGCAATAAATAACTTACAAGCTATCCAGACTAAACTAAAATCTTGCGTTAATTTTGGGACGCTATATAATAATACTTTACTATATACGAAGCCAACTGATTATAAATATTTCTTTACTTTAAATAATATCAAAATATTCTATTAACCTTTCGCTAATGTTTTAATGTTTTTGCCAAAACGATACATAACTTTAAGAATCTCTAATTTTGACTAAGAAATCAAGACAGTAAGTTACTAAATAATGGCTAAATTATTATAATATATTTCGTTTAATATCCGTTATTACTTAATAATAAATATAACCACGTAGATGTGTGTACCAAATTAAATATTTGCCATACAAGTAGTTTTATACACTATTTATAATAAATATCGTCTAAATACATTTATTATTGATTACAGCTTAAGGGACTCGATGCCAACCGCTATGCGACAAAGAAGACCGTTGCTCAGGGCTTGCTGGACATAGCTTTGTTGACATCGAACGCATCGCAGCTGAAGTACATCCTCCAAGTTGGCAGTAAACATGAGTTCTACACACTGCTCATAACTCTAATCACAATATCTATCGTTTTGCAGGTAAGATATCAATATTTCAGCTATTAAGATGTTGACTGATATTAACCTAAGAGTGACTCAAAGTTAAGTGTTTTCTCTCCCCTTAGTCACAGGAAGAAAAGTACGAAATTGTAGGTGTAGGTATATAAAAAGCTATTGATAGGACAGAATTAAAGTATTATATATAGGCAGATAAAATTAAATAAAATGTTAAATACAGATAAATCCCATTACTTATTAAAAAGTTGATTAATTTTTAAGTAAGATTATAAAGTTTCACCTGTGGGAGAGCCATGCTGATACACTAATTTGGCAAGCTTCTCCGAAGTGATCGGGCTCTCAGAATAGTTAGCGTGAAAAGATACTTGTACTGTGTTTCGCTGAGTGAGTGAGGTATTCACTTCATTTTTTTTAAAAAGTATCGCGAATTTTGTATTTTTCAAAAAGTATTTATTTCAACGTAATCACTCTCGAATGTAATGCACTCATAAGCTGTCTGCTTGAGCGTCGAACTCGTGATTTGTGAAAAAGCTAAAAAAAAATTTTGAGTACAATAAAGTTGTTATAATTACACAACAGATTACCTACTGTTGGAAAAGAGATTTAAATAGTACTAAATAGTTTGAAAATCAATGCCAAGTGACGGTAAGAACCCGCTTCCGGACCATAGGTGCTGATGGGCCTCGTTTTGCTGTCTCTGAATCTACTTCATGACTGCTGTTTCCACAAGCCACGCTACAGAACATCAGCTTCTAATATTAACTATATAACGACAGCTACCGCATTTATTATCACAGCTATAAATATTTTAATTTCATCTTTCGATTCGTCACTCGCCACGTATCTTCAGTTTGAGTAATTGTAAACTAATTCGTATTAATTAGTCAATGTGTAGTTTTTATTGAATTTCGTTTGATTTTTTTAATGGAGGCTCAGCTAGGATAAGCGGGTCTCCATGCTGCATGTGTTCTGCATGTAGTGCTGGGCCGCGGAAGCGTTGCAGGCATTTTAGAGAAACGGTCTTTTGTACGCTCTTGGAAGGTCTCCAAGTCGTATAGTTTTGGGAATACCTCTGCAGGCATTCCTAAAACCAGATACCATGCCTTTTTCCACAGAGTGATGGTGCGCAGCACTGAATGCCTTAAAAAATGTTCAGTTGTGGCACGACAAACATGGAGGTTATACAAATGAAACTTTGTATTCAGCCTCGATGTTCACTGATGAAATTCAGTTGTATGTCATGTATTATTCCAAACAAATACCAAGCAAGATGTTTTTAGCCTTGCCAAGTACTAGAAA